>JBBPNQ010000739.1:0-12422 GCA_038090975.1 Boletellus pseudochrysenteroides
CTTGATCGCAGGTCTTGGGAGCGAGACAGCCGACGCCGCGGACGGCTTCTCAGAGGCAGATGCGCCCAGATCAGCCTCCACGGTGTGCGGCGAGCCTTCCTGGAGCTTAGCTGCGGTGCAGGCCGTTCAGACGGGTACGTTCCCCTCAGTTGCAGGCCAGATCACCTACACAAGTCGATGCTATGCATGCCCATGCCGAAATCGCCACTCTGGCCGGTTCTGCTCCTGCGCATTCTTGCGAGCCTGGCTCTTACGATCTCCTCTTCCAGGCGCCGTTGCTCGGCCTCGTCATCGGCGTCGACTTGGCGTTGCATTGCCTTTATTCTGTTTGTCCATTCTGCGAGTGTCGTGTCCGTCGCAGTTGAGCTTGCGTGTGCTGGGGCGGGGGGGAGATCAAACCGCGCGGAACGTGGTGTGGACGTCGCCGACATCGCTGAGGGAAAAGAGTAGCGTCCTTGGCTCCTTTGCTGGGTGGCTTGAGGGAGAAGAATTGGGATGAAATGAAAAGTGCTTTTATGAGGGAAGACCGCACTCGACGCTCTGGTATGGAGTAGCAGCTGACGTAATAGTACTATGATGGAGGGGAAACGAGACAAAGTCCATGTCAATTAGCATAATCACGAGGTTCACAATACTAGCTAAGGGTCCTTGAGGTTGTTATAATCTCATTTAAAATAGCATCCCGCGGCAGTCTCCAGAACTCCACCTGAACTGCTTAAGCAATGACGGCGAAAGCGGAGGAAACGGCGATCAACATGGCAACACCAACATTAAGGCTGCTGACGGAAAGAGAGATAGCTCCACTTGAGCTCGAGGTTGAGTTGGAAGAAGTATCCTGGACGTTGGAAGGTATCTGTCCGTCTACTCAAATTGATGGGCTTAATCTCGCGGGAGAGGCTAATTGGAACACGAACCAGTGAAAGAAGAGCCACACTCGGACTGAAGGGTGGATTGCTCGTCCGTTAGGAGTGTAGGGAAGTCCTGAGCGACGATGGTGTACGCAGCCTTTGAGCAGTTGGAGCAGGTCACATTCTGAGGAAAGGTGATATTCGATCCAGACATGAACTGTGTGAACAAGCCGACAATGTTGGTGATAGAAAGGGTGGTGGTCGTGGATTGGATGTCAGTGAGCAATTCAGTTGGACAAAGGGTGTTTGTCGAGGTGCTGCACAATAATATTTAGTCGATGGCGAGAAGCGTAGTTGACATGTAGACTCACTCCTGCAAGCATGCGATTTGTCTGACAGCAGGGTAAGCAGATTCTACGGTCGTCACGGCCGTGGCAGTGTCGTTGGTGGGCAAGCCTAGGCTGGCGAGGTCGCTGGAGCAACCAGTTGTGATGTTCGTGACGACGGCCTGGAGAGTAGCGTTGCTGCACTGGTCCTGGCTACACAGACCGGTCAACCAAGTGTTGACGGTCGGGATGACGGAGGTGGTGGATGAATTTGAGACCACAAGGGGCAGGAGGAGGGTAAGATCGAGACAAGTGGAGTCAGGAGAGGCCGCGACGGCAAGCAGGGCGGAAGAGCAATTACTGGAGATACTGCAGGGAACAAAACATGAGCGGTGAGAGGACGTAGCGTTGTGGGATGCGACGCACGACTGAGCAACGGCGAGACCAGCGCCGGCGACGAGAAGAGCTGATCTGAAGAACATGACGGGCGTGAAGATGATTAAAAGGCGCAGTAACGAGGAGCAGGGAACAAGAGGAGCGTACTGCGCATTTCTGGTGTTGTCCCCATTTATAATCCCCCCCGCACCTGCGGCGGTGCTGGTGAGCTGGAGCGACGCTGCGCACAGTGCGCCACAGCCGGCGTACTCCATTCTTGTGCATGAAAAGGAAATGACGTACGCGAGGCCGCTTAGATCTGCAGACAATAGACCTCAATTGTGTCCACCACTCATAAAATCAATGTCCCGGCCACCTACGAGTCCATTCCTTTCATCATGGCCGGCCATGTTCTCTCCTTTCTTCTCTTGATCTGCTCCACCTCTCTGTTCGCCAGGCCGCTTCCCCGAAGCTGTCAGGGCACCGCGTCATTTTCAAGTACAAGGACCATCAGCACTGCCCCCACATCTACAGCCGCAGCTATTTCTAGCAGTACCCCGTCAAACGTGACCGCACCGTCGAGCACCGGCTCGAATCCTCCTTCCGAGTCGAGCTGCTTTCCATCGTTGAATTTTCAAATGCCATCGAATGTGCCTGATTCGCTTGACAATTGGTGGTGTCCAATGGACACCGAGTACGCGTTCCTGGGGTTCAGTTACGAGGTTACCGCATGTCTGTCTTGGCATCTTGCATTTTACCCGCTTTAGACTGACCTGACCCAGGCCAGAGCCCGAGTCAGCTCAATACAGAGTTTGCTGACATCAGAAACAACTTCAACGGCCGCTATGTCCGTCTCTACGGTGCATGCGACAACGCTGGTTTCTAGTGCGTGCACTTTGCCAACACATCTCTTCATGTCCCTCTAACTCGGATGCACAGCGATGATGTCGTCGATGCCGCATGGAACAACAGCATCGGCGTCCATGCACTCATATGGGTTTGTTCTCTGTTCTCTCCCATCCGTTCCGTAGCTCACCATTTCATATAGTTTGGTTTCGATGGAGGTAACGAGTGGGAGACCCGTCGCGATTCGCTCATCAACACCCTCACTACCAACCCAAAAGCCAAATTTGTCACGCGAGGGGTGCAGTTTGGTTCTGAGCCTTTATACGACAACGTCCTTCCCCACTCTGAGCTCGCTTCGCAAGTCACCTCTGCCAAAGCTCAACTCGCAGGCGTACAGATTCCTGTCACCGTTTCCGAGCTCGCCTACGGTTATCAGGAGCGCGGTGGCGCTCAAGACGTCCTCGATGCAATCGATTACATCAACATTCACATGCTTCCTTTCTTTTCGTCCCTTGCGACCACCGGTGCACTTGCGTGGCCACTCGTGGAGTCCGATATGAACTGGTTCATCCAATACGGTGGGGGAAAGAAGATGTATTTTGACGAGGTGGGTCTTTCAACCAGGTTATTCCAAATCCCTTTCTTGACCTTCCGCCCTAGAATGGCTGGCCCTCCGTCACTTCTCAAGGCGTTCAACCCAACTCCCAGACTGCAGTCGCTAGCGTCAGCAGTGAGCAGGTACGTTGCATTCGCCCAAGCGTCGTATCTATCCGAGTTGACCGGATGTTTGCAGCAATATTACGGGATGCTTGACAGTCACTGCACAGATCTCAAGAACGCTCCTGGTGGGGGCATCGGGTGGTTCGCCCACATTTACTCCGACAGTCAAGAGCCTGGATACGGGATCTATGACGTCAATGGCGTCAAGAAGTTTGACTTCGCACCCCGCACGTCGTGCTAAGACAAGCCGGTGTTCGGAGGGGGGTCACTGCTGGATGTTCCAGGAGAACATTGCTTTCTTTTACTGGATAGGTTCAGGGGCTTATCATGATTCTACTCACATTCATTTGACGGTTTTCAATCACTTGTATCCTTAGGCATCTGAGCATTTGTGTATCTGTACGTTCATCGTTAGCGGTACGATAGTTGACTGTAGCAACTAATACTGGCTGGTCCCCGACCTTCTGGGACCACACAAACGGTACATGAAGATGTGCGGTAAACGATCTGTGACGGAAAAGCTATGACTAGAGATTATCTACAGTACACTACAGTAGTGTCTTTGCACAACTTAGCAGATGACTATACGCTCCATGAATAGATACCACTCTTAACCATACCATTTGTCACCGATCCTGGTTTTCGCGGGGGGACGCTGGGGAATCCGTGACTTTGTGATGTTCCAGACTTCTATGGCGTGCTGGGTAATAGCATGGATTCAGTCTGGTGTCACTTAGGCAGTTCAAGGCCCTACCCTCCATGTGGCCATGTCCAATTCCATAACAATCTGCCGCGCATGGACGCCTGCGGCTCTGTCATCTATCGTCGGCTGTTCGCAGCGCACTAGCAATGCTCTTAAACCACAATCAGGTAAGACAGGTATCCTTCACGTACTGACGATAGGTTCACCATCGTCGTTGATCTCGAATGCACATTCTCCGTCACGGATGACGAACGAAAGGTAGAAGAGATTTTCCACAGACTGCGCAAAGTCGTTTGGATTTATGATGAATTTGAAAAGATTGATAGGCCCAGTGGTTTCAAGAATCTCTTTAATCTGAGGCTGGTATTAGCAATGTAGCTTCAAACGCTTGGAATTCGGCATTACTTTGAGGACGTTCTTGGTTGTTTCGTTGTCGGACCTCTTGATGTCCTCTTCCCTTATTTCTTGGGGCCTGCGTTCTTCCCCCTGGATTTTCTCCTGTTTCTGACGCTTCATTGGAGCCCGTTTTTTCTGTTCTATTGAAAGAGGGCCCAGCCTGGGAGTCAATCAGCAACACAGACGAGCGGGAAACGGAGGAAGGTGGGCACATGAAACCAGTCACAGGGACTCTTCTGCTCTTTGCCAGTGCTTTTCGACCTATCTTGTCCCAGTCAAGTGCAGCCTCCTCCACTACTTCCATCTCGTCCCCCTCTTCATCTTCGAAGCGTTGCCTGCCACCCATGTAACTGATAAGTTTCGACACAAAGTCATCCATGTCGAACGCGGCTGAGCCGAGTTTCATGGCGCGTGCCTTTTGGGCACTGATACTCGAGACATTTCGAAGTACCGACGAGTCAAGAGTTGCTTCGGTCGGATTTTTGACTGTTACAGGTGGGCGTCTAAGAAGCTATGACTGTGACGGCATGGACGTGCATACCTTTGGAAAACAGCTCGTCTGCCTCTGCGACCTGACCAGCGAGATCTTCTGCATCGTGGTCCTGCGCTCTCATATGTTCTGCACGGTGATGGTTTCATGACGCGTTCGGGGGAGACAACGACGCGCCAAACGGACCTCCTGTCTTCTTCTCGAGAAGACGGTATTTCTTGCGAATATCGCGTTTCTCCGCCGCATCCTGATCTGGGTCGTATGCGGGGCCGTTGAATCTGCCGACGTGCTCGTGCCCGACCATGCCAGAAAATCGTCCGTCGGTGATGGTAACAAAGATGAGTCGCGCCGACCACGTGACACATTGGCGCGACGCGTTCTTCCAAATAAGGACAAACATACGTGCAAAGACAGCTTCTTTCCCCGACGACGGCGGCAGCGCAGGAGAGTTGATATCTTTTGCAGAACCGTGCCTTGAGTCCAGTCATCTCCACGTGCGTTGGCCACCGATGTCGGCGCATGCGATAGACGTAAGTATAGTCTGTGGCGCCTAGCCTGAGTGACGCGCTTATAGGAGCCTCTTGCAGTATAGCAGAAGCACACGCGCGGTGTGCAAAGGACCTGCACCATGTACCGGCGCTTCGATTCCCGTGGGTAGTTTGAGGTACGGCCAAATCGTCAAAGGCGAGTTTGGTGAAACCGTTTCTTGGCGACATTGGTGAGCCTCTCGTCAACTCCGCGGTGTCATGGGAAAGAAGCTGATGACTTGGCGACTTGGCGCCAATGACACAGGGGCTGCGTCACACCTGACATCTTGCGCACGCTTGCCGTCACCAACTTGAACAGCGTCACTGGCTTCAGTAGCATTCGGTGCGCAATCTTTTCTTGGGACGTCGGACGGTGACGGATTGTGTTTGCACAGATACGAGGACCAGCAAAAGGTCAGACGTGCCATTGCCGCTCAACATGTTGATCCTGCAGACATTCCTGCAACCACAAAAGTAGCTGCCCCTCCTGCGATGGTGTCTGGCGCCCCTAAGCCTGGCCCGTCCTCCAACCCGCTGACCGCACGGAAAAGAAAATACCAACCGAATGTTGCTGAGACATCTCGGTCTCTCAGTCAATTAAGTATTCCAGATGCGAAGGGCGCACGTGGACCACTTGGCGACGAAGATGACGAAGCTATGCTCGTTGAACCGGAACCAGTCGATGAGCTCTATTGCGTCATGAAGACCAGCATAGTGGGTGTACAATACTACAAGGGTATGCGCCTTGGCGCATAAAGTCAGGTTATGCTGTGCTTACCCAATATGCAGGTCTTGCTGGGCCTGGAGAACAAGTTAGGCTGATTAGGGAGCCGCATAATCGATATGATAGGTAAGATATTGGACGTTATTTTTTCCGGCACTTTGTCCACAATGAGATTGAAAGGAATGCAATCCAAGTCAAGAATATTGCCGGCGCTCAAGTAGGGCACCTCCCCAGAAACGTTGCATCCCAATTGGCCCCACTTCTTGATCAGAAACTGGTCACGGTAGAAGGTGTCATGCACCAGGGAAACTGTATGGCGCTTCCTACATTTCTGGGAACCGTAACTGATGCTTCTTTTAGTGAGCGGTTTCAGCTATTCACTTTCTATGTAAGCACCATTCTGTCTCGCTAGTTTCATGCTTAGCCGTATCAACGTTAGGTCATTGAATATCTATGGACCATCTGACAAACGAGACATGCTGGAGCCGAGGCTTACCTGGGCCACTCCTCAACAGAAGGGTTTCCCACCACGGGCGATGGGCGGAGTTCCAGGGGTGTCACCCGCAGTTGCCACGGCTGCCTTTTCTGCCGCTGGCGGTGTATTTCCTTCCACCTACCCTGCTGCGCTTGCGGCAGCAATCGGGATGCCTGGTCCTAGCCAGGCTCATGGAATGACAAGTGCCCAGAGCGAAGCACAACAAGAGGCAATCAGAAAGCAGGCTGAGGCATTTGTGAGAGCTGCGGAGCTTAAGAAAATGCTGAGCGGCCTTGAGAGAGTAGACGACGAAGGCCGTCGTGCCTCATTGCTTGATACGCTTTGTCCAACGGTTGACATCTTGAATCTCCCTGTACATCCTAATCCGCCAGGCATCGCTAGCGGAGAGTTGGTCGTGGACTTGCTAAAACATCAGGTAACATGTTCATTCTGGAGCTCCAGTTGCACATTGACACCCATGTGAATCTTTAGAGTCAGGCCCTTGAGTGGTGCATTGGCCGTGAGTACCCCAAGTTGCCTACCAAGGAGTCGGACAGTCCAGTCCAGTTCTGGCAATATAGGAAGGCGGGTGACAAGGTATGTTGTCATTATCGATGGGCAGTATTAAACTTATCAAACCTATGTATTAATTGTCGCCAGCCATACTATTTCAACCGTTGGTCCAATTTGATTGTCATCTAATGAAAGTGATTGACTACTTTTGTTTTTCTAGTCGCGACCAAGAGCCCACAAGACATTGGCACACCTCCTCTGCTCGGCCGGGGCGCCTTGTTGGCCGATAGCATGGGTTTGGTATGTTGTCCAGTGAAGAGTGGACGCAGGAAATAACCTCTTTGATAGGGTAAAACGCTCACGATGATTTCCCTCATCCTTGCGACCAAGAAGGATGCCCCTAAAGGTTACTGCAATACCACCCTCATTGGTGCGCAATATTACATTGCTGTTCAACTTTGTCCGTCTCATTCACTTTGCTGATGACAGTTGTCCCACTCTCTCTAATCTCGAATTGGGAGAAACAGATTGACGAGCATTGTGTCAGAGGCACCTTGTCCGCATGTGTTTATTATGGTGCTACACGCAACATGACACCCCAACAACTGATGCAACATGATGTAGTGATTACTACTTACCAAGTTGTTTCAGGCGACGCCGACTTCAGCAGCGTCATGCAACTTGGTATCGAAGGGGAGGGACCCGCGAAGAAGAAGAAAAAGAATGGAAAGGGCGTATTCGGTGTGAAATGGAAGGTACGCGTGTGACAATTCCAACAGGATTTCTGGCAAGCTCAAATGAGGGGTGGTTCTCAGAGGATTGTCCTAGACGAAGGTCACAATATCAGGAATTCCAAGACGAAGATGGCCATGGCGGTGTGCATGCTGACTGCCGAAAGACGATGGGTACTCTCTGGAACGCCTATCGTGAGTAATAGAATACAAAATGTGTCCCCCACCTGACTCCGTCCATAGATTAACTCTCCCAGGGTTAGCTTCATTATCTGACTTTGAATCCGTTCCAGTTACTGATTCCAACAGGATCTTGGTTCCATCCTCACCTTCCTTCGTATTTGCCACCCATTGGACAACGAGGATTTCTTCAAACGTCTGGTCCTTCGCCCTCTGAAAGATGGAGATCCTGCTGGTGCAGAATTGCTTCGTGTAAGTTCGTCTCGCAAGCGCCAAGTATTTGTTCTGACCCTCCGCTAGGCCTTAATGAGCCATATTTGCATTCGGAGGACGAAGGAGGTAAGTTCTTGGCTAAGGCACTGTATGACTTCCAGACCTGATGCCGCACCGAAGATGCAAGACAGTGAGGGAAATTCCCTTGTACCTCTGCCACCAGTGAAGTCCCTCCGTCCACCGTTCCCTTCATCCACTCACTCGTTATGATAGGTCGACATCAGTTTAGTCCCTGTGAAACTCAATGAGGAGGCACGGGTGAGTGTGGTTGTAACAGTGTCGTGCCAATCCTGATTGCGTTTTCCAGACACTGTATGATACTGTGGAACTTCTTTCCCGACAGCGAGTTGAAAGCCTGATGAGTCAGGTCGGAGGATTGAATCCTGTCGTAGGTGTCAAGTTGGATTTTGTCGTCTTGTGAGCT
Source organism: Boletellus pseudochrysenteroides (assembly GCA_038090975.1). Classification (NCBI taxonomy): domain Eukaryota; kingdom Fungi; phylum Basidiomycota; class Agaricomycetes; order Boletales; family Boletaceae; genus Boletellus; species Boletellus pseudochrysenteroides. The sequence continues at coordinate 8,552 of JBBPNQ010000739.1, forward strand.
CATACCTGTCCAGGTGACCACTAATGTTCTCAGCATGCTTACCCGTCTGCGTCAAATCGCCCTCCATCCTGGATTGATCCCCGCCAGCTACTTGGATCAACTTCGGGCGAACGAGGACAGCGACTCTACCCGCGGCAGCGCCGTACAAATCACACCCGAGCTAAAGGCCAAGCTAGAGGGACTTATTCTCCAAGCGATCGAGGACAACGAAGAATGTCCTGTTTGCTTTAATGTGATGTCAGAGCCTAGGATCACGTCGTGTGCCCACGTCTTCTGCTTGGCTTGGTATGGCTTGGTTCGTTTACTGGCATTTTGTTTCGGCTCACGATAGATACAGTATATCGGAGGTGATTGCAAGGGATCCAAAGTGTCCTATGGTATGCTATTTATTGACCGCTTCGTCGACTGCATTGCTGATTCGCTCGCAGGATCGCCGCCCTCTCACTACGCAAGCTTTACTGGCGCCGCCACCTCCTACAGACCTTACACAAGCCCCTGTGAAACAAAACGTTGATCAAAGCGAACTATGCACTGGATCGTCTGCCAAGATCGACCAACTTATCCATCTTCTGAAACTGATTCCCAGCGACTCAAAAAGCTTAGTTTTTTCCCAATTCACTTCTTTCTTGGACAAGGTAATTCGTGATTTACGACCATACTCGTACGCTTACACTGACACGGTGGAAAGATTGGTGAGGCATTGGAAGAACATGGGCAAGTCTTCCAGTTCAGCTCTCTCGATGATTATACTGAGTACGCCCGCAGCATTCCGTACGTGCGGTTTGACGGACAGCTATCCGCGAGAAAAAGACAGGAGGTATTGGAACGGTTCTCCATTCCACTTGACCCCGATAAATCTCCTGCTCCCGGAGAACCCCTTCCACCTATTTGCCACCGTCAAACTCAATCACAGATCACGGTAGTCGAGGATGACAAGAATACCACCGAGGGCAATGACTCGGACTTCGTCGCCGGAAATGGCACCGACGACGATGACCTTGAAGAGGATATCTCGACCCGCGTAAAGAAGAGCAAGACGAAAGAAAGAAAAAACAAAGGGAAGGGCAAGGGCAGGATGAAAGCAATTCCAGCCGTGAAGCAGACTTTCGATGGTTCTGCCTTCTACGCTGAGAACCCCAAGGTCATGTTGATTTCGCTCAAGGCAGGTGCCTTGGGTCTCAATCTTACGACTGCAAATCACGTCTTTTTGTGAGTTTTGCTTTACTGTGTGAATTTAGGTACTGATACGTTATGTCAGGATGGATCCGTAAGTAATCGTACGACCATTTGCTGCGTATATTAATCGGCGTTTCTTGGCCTCCGTTTCGTGCTCAGATGGTGGCAGGTGATGTGATCTGTCAATCCGTGGCGCCTTCTCTGCTGATGATACTATAGGAGGGCATCGAAAGTCAGGCCATTGATAGATGCAATCGGTAAGCAGCGTGTCCTTTCCTGTTGCGTTGGTGGGTGCTAATGTCCTCTAGTATCGGACAGAAGAAACCCATTCACGCATACCAATTGATCGCCGAGAACACCGTCGAATCCAAGGCGAGTCATCTACTCGACTGTTGCAGTTGGCTTGTCTGACGAGTCGGTCGTTCGTTTTAGGTGATTGAGATCCAAGAGAAGAAGAAACGCTTGATCCAACATGTATGTAGTCATTCCTGTATCATGGGATAGGTTGACCCCGCCACATCTCCACAGGCTTTCTCCGGAATCAAACACACAGAGACCCAGCGGGAGAGAAGGGAAGCAAGGCTTCAAGGTGCGTGGTGGCGCCATCGCTCTCTGAGCTGTCAACCAAGTTTGGTTTAGATCTTGTAGAACTGTTTGGGATCCGCGACCGGCACGCCTGAGGACACCTTTGCCGAACAACTTATTGCATATACCTACTTGTACGATACACACAGTATAGTGTCTTCGGTACCACGCAGTATAATTCAATCTATGCTCTGTTAACTTGGAATGGTTTGAGGGGATCTCCCAGAAGAGAAACTATACAGTTTCGGCAATGACCGGGAGGCGTCAAACCTTAATTGTTGTAGTATCGGGCGACAATAATTGCAAACAGCGAGCTCGTCGCCGAGGCGGAATCCACGTTTAAACTTCAAGACCCTCAAGAGCACCCCAAAATGGCCGCGGTTCAAACTCTTCCCAGGGACGTCTCGAAAATTGGCCAGGAAATCAAGCTTTTCGGCAAATGGGACACCCAGGAGTACGCATCCGTATGCTCGAGGTGGAACTTGTCGTTGATCATGGCTGTAGTGTTGAGGTCAAGGACATCTCATTGACTGATTACATCCAAGTCCGCCATGCAGTCTACCTCCCCCACACTGCTGGTCGTTACGCAAAGAAGCAATTCAAGAAGGCACAAATGCCCATCGTGGAGCGTCTCGTTGACAGGTATGCATATACCATGTCATATCATCGACAGACGACGAAGATCTGATGCGTTTGACTTGGCCCAATAGCTTGATGATGAAAGGTCGCAACAACGGCAAGAAGCTCCTGACCGTCCGCATCGTCGCACACGCGTTCGAAGTCATTCACCTTCTCACCGACCAGAACCCGATTCAGGTTCGTACGATCCCCTGGCGAGGACGCCCGGAGTGTGTTTTATTGATGTTTTGTTTCTGTGGGGACTGTTAGGTGCTTGTGGACGCGATCGTCAACACGGGTCCTCGAGAAGACTCGACCCGTATTGGATCGCAGGGTACGGTCCGTCGTCAGGCGGTCGATGTGTCCCCTCTCCGGAGAGTGAACCAGGCGGTCGCCCTCCTGACCATCGGTGTAAGCAATGCGTGATCGCGGTTGGTCGTCGACCGTTGTTCTCATACTGCGGATTTGATTTCGATAGACCCGCGAGTCGGCATTCCGCAACGTGAAATCCATCGCCGAGTGTCTTGCGGATGAGCTCATTAACGCCGCCAAGGGTTCGTCGAACTCGTATGCTATCAAGGTCAGACACGGTCTGCCACCTCGCTGCGATTAATTGCGTGCTCATGCGACTTGCCCCTTTCAGAAAAAGGACGAGCTCGAACGTGTGGCCAAGTCCAACCGGTGAAAAAAAAAAGGGTGGTTTCTCCTCTACAGTGCATATATGCGGAGGAGCGGTACAAGTATGGCTGCGACATATGGGCTCTCTTTTCATTATATCTCTGTTTTCTTCATTTTAGCATCTGCCCCCCCATGAATGCAACCCATGCTTTTCATCATGTAACTTCGATGACACTGATCATTTGATGCACGCGCATTCCTATTTGGCTTATGTTCGGCAACGCCCGGCCAGCCGACCACGAGTGCATCGTAATAGATGCTTCTTGAATGCATTCGCTAGCGAATATCTGGATCGGTACCCCGTGGACGAAGCGGCACCATTAAGAAAGCGCCCTGGAATTTTCCGAACCTTCCATTCGTCCGTCGGTTCAGAAAAAGGCAAACCGAGGGAACCAGTGTTTGCGTATTTTCCGTCGAACAAACACATCGCCCAAAATTAGGGAAGGAAAATATGTATATATATACCAAAGTGGCGCCCTTGCTTACCGCGAGTGTCGGTTTGCCCTCGCACGTTCATATATATTCTCTCAGATGAAAAAACTCCCCCATGCTGACACGTCGTGCGACTGGAAGTGGCCATGGACGGATTCCGTTCACGTCACTTGCGCCCCACCTCGTACCCACCCCCGCCGCTTCTGTCGTTTTCTGTGTAGAAACTCGTATACATAGCAGCACACCATCCTCCAAAAGGCATAGCAATCTAGTCCAGACCCGGTTCGACCCGCAACCTCGTTCGCCGCGCATCCTTTCCCCCCCCCCCCGGGCGGCGGGGGGGGGGGGCAGGGGTGGGGGGGGGGGGGGGGTAGGGGCCGGG
>JBBPNQ010000740.1:0-12414 GCA_038090975.1 Boletellus pseudochrysenteroides
GGTCCCCATACTTCTTGATCAACCATTTGGAGTTGACCTTCACAACAGCATTTCTTGCGTAGCATTTGTCTCGATTTTCTAGAACAAGTACTGTACATATCATCAGCAACTGGATTTTGCGTATTCGTGGGCTTGTGTTTAAAGACTCTGTCCTCCATACCGACAAATATTGTACAGGCCCATATGATATGTCTACATATTTGATACAGAGTATGTGTGAGGTGGATGAAATGCAGGTGAAAGCAGTCCCCGTGAGTCACGCCGCAACAGCCGTCCTGCGATCAGTTCCTTCCCGGATACCTGACCTTTCCCCGGAGCACTTCCATGAGTAATCCCACTGCGGAACCTTCTTTCTCCCCCTGCCTTTCCTTCTTGTTCTTATCTCTCTCACCTCCATGCATAAGCGCAGACCGTCTCCTCTCACTGCTGCTCCCCTCCGTGTCCTGACGGGCACGTGCAAACACCGGCGCAGTCTGCAACGCGACAGCAGGCATCGAGAACCGCTTCCTCCGTCTCGCCGTGTCTTCCTTTGAAACCACATCCTCGTCCGCTGGGCCCTGCAGCGTCAGCCCTACGCTCTCTTGCGAGTGTTCGTCGTCGGGCACATTGACGTAAAATCCCTCTTGCGATCGATCGGGTGGGCGAATCTCGATGATCCCAATCGCACCCTCGCCCTGGCCCTCGCCTTCTTCCCCTTCGGCCTCGTCTTCCCTCTCTCTCACTGAACCGAGACCGGGGGCGCTCGAAATAGAGGAGGGTATGCTAATACCACGCTCGTGTAGACTAAAATCCTCGAGGATGTCGTGGTAACTCCGCGGACGCGTTGGGGAAGGGCGCACCCGGATTGGACGTGTTGGGGAATATTCGCGGTGGTCCCCTTGACGGGCGCCTTGGTTCACACCGTCGTTCGATGCATCTTCGGTATGCAGGACGAGTGGAGAAGGTGGCTTTGGATCCGAATCACCAGACGAGATTCGAGGGAGTTGTATGGTGCGCCTCGAGGGGCTGCTCGAGGGGCTTGCCGAGACCGCATGCACCGCATGTACCTGGGTGTGCATATCCCTCAGAGGGCTGCCCGCTTTTGAAGGGCTCGCACTAAGACGTGATTTTCGGGAGGGACTGCTACTCAGTCCGACGCGCGAGGGACTGGCGCTGAGTGCCGTTCGTGAGGGACTCCGGCTCAACGCTCCTACAGCATTGTTGAGGTCCATGGCCATCAGAGCCTCGCTAACGTCCTTGGTAGCCGGCTGACGAGATGGAATAGATAACCAGGGTTGAATGCCATGGTTCGTGTCGGGGCCGTCGTCGGCCTGTGGCGTGGATGGCCGATCTGGCGGTGTTAGGCTAGAGGATCGTTGCGTTGCAGATGATGCGGAAGATAAAATTTCCAGACCAGTTGGGGGCTGTACAACGAATGGGAATGCTGCTTCAAAACACTCCTCGCAAGCGCGAGCAGGTTTCGGTTTCTGCATCTTGTGTGCAGGCGATACATCACCATCATTTTGGGCTATATAGAATGTCTTGGGCAAACCAGTGAGCCTCCCAGTGCATAGAGTTAAATTCGAGAATAAAATTTACCTTTCCAGAGCACGATGCACAAACGACACGTCCACAAAGTCTGCAGTGGTGTTTTCTTCTCCAGGCTCCTCCTCCCGCCCTTTTCCCAACTTGGTATCTCTCATTCCCGTCTCCCTCGACTTCTGATTTCTGCTTGCTTTCAACTCCACTACTATTTCCCTTGCCAAACCCCCACCCAAAAACGTCCCCTAACCTCAGGTCTAAAACAAAACCAAACGGCCTTCCGCACCTCATGCACGTATCTGTTCTCGCATCCGGAATCCAGACGGGCGGGAGAAAGTTGTCCAACGTTGCACGACGAAGGTGGGCGAGAGAGGTTCCGGCCAACGACAAATCTGTCTGCGGACTTCCATGATTTCCATCTCCTGTTCCTTCCAACTTTTGTTCATTGTCAATGTCGTCGCTCTCACTCGCAAACGCGCGTAGCGCACGTCTGAGATGCACACCCGAGGTACTGGCTGAGAGAGTTGAGTCGGGATTCGAAAATGCGAGTGCTGCTAGACGTGCAGCACGCGCTGTTCGGATGGCATCTACCCAAGAGCTGAGACTGTTAGAATCTCCCAGGTTGAACAGGGATGAGCCTGATGAATAGACGCGTGAAGACCAATGAACACGAGGAAAGAATAATGCATACCATGATACAGGGCAAATGATCCTTCCGGGCTTAGCACTTCGACTCTCTCCTCGCCTCCACCTCCCACACCGCTCGGCCGATCGAGAACCATAACTACCTCCATGTCAACAAGGCTCATGTGACCCCTACAAAGCCACTTCTCTTCATCGTTTCCACCAAGCGCGACAGACACCCTCCTCTTATGGGGGCTGTGGCCTCCTCCATCTTGAACGAAGGCGCTTATACCCATTTCCTCGCGTTCGCGCCATAATAGGTAATCACTAAGGAGTAGGAATTCGAATGACTTTCGTCCCGCGCCTTCGCCTTCGCCACCTGATCGAACCAGAGTACCACGCCTGATAAGTTGCCTTCCCGGCGCAACAAGCGGGGTAAGCACAGGTGGCAGGTCGCGAGTGTTGCGCTGCACGGATATCAGCGCGAGTGTTTGTGCGTGAGCGGCAAGCGACGTGTTGAGAGAGACAGTGACTGTCCATAAAACCAGTCAAATATATGCGAGGCAAAAAAAACAGACTTGTAAGCCTACTTTTTTCAACCAACCCCCGGGCTTCCTGTAGTTTCTCCCATTCAGGGTCATCAGGATCGGTGGAGTCGAGCAAGTCTTTGAGCAGCAGGAGGTATCGCGGACATCGTTGTACGGGTGTGAGAAGGTAATCTGCCAACCTAAGATGTGCGCACACTGGATGGGATTCTTGGGCTCGCAGAAAGGCTGCAAAGGCTGGATTCGATGTAGAAGGTTGTGAGAGCGAGGTCAGAAAGGCCAACGCCGTGGGAAATGCCGTGATAAATGGTGCATATAGAGAAAGATACGGAAAATGCGCAAGAAGCAGGGACGAAAGCGGGGTATGATGGTTAGACGGGGGTGAAGATGGGTGGAGGCGTCTGGAAAACGCAGCAAAGAATGTATGATGAAAATTCCAGATGTCAATGAAGTTTGAGAAGAGGGTAGTTAGTTCCTTTCGTGTCAATAGCGGCTTGGGTGTATCCAATGATTGAAGGATCGGCGTCAGAAAATGCTAACCGAGATGAATGAACAGTCATTTAGAGCGGCAGGTATAAACACACATTGTAAACGAGATCAAGACCATCGAGGTAGGATCTCTCGGTGGCATAGAACTCTGCGACGATTTTGGACCGCTTTGCCTGCCTGTCCTCGTTAGCCTGTGTTCGTCTGTGAGACCTTGTAGCTGGGTTAGGCGACCTGCGCTTTGCCCGACGGTGCTGGCGCACGATGGCCGATTCTTCTGCGAGTGAATCGAACGAAGCGAGACTTGCGACGGACTTTCTGTGAGCAGCGAGGGCGGGACTTGGTGTAGTTGGGAGAGAGATGCGGCGAAAAGGAAGGTGGGGGACAGGGAGTGGAGAGATGGATACGGACTCTGACGTTGGGAACGAAACGAGATGGGTTGGGTTGCCCGACGACATCGCCAGCGACGGTGGCGACGGTCGGATCGCAGCTGAGACTCAACGGCAAATCTCTCGGGGGCGTCGACAACGACGGGCCACGTTCGAGTAGCTTCACGGAGTTAGCGGACCGTCAGACTGCTATCAAATCCGTCGAATCCAAAAAAAGAAAGTCCCGCTCGATCGGCTATATAAGCAAAAAATCGACTGGCCAACGTGGGGATCGAACCCAAGACCTTCGCGTTATTAGCACGACGCTCTAACCAACTGAGCTAGTCGGCCGGTATTTTCTCATTTGAAAGTACAACTACGATCAGTGTCATCTCTGGCCAAACGAAACAAAGCTACAGCCCGGGCACACATTCTCTCCGAGACAAGGAGCATAGCTGACGTGTGGATCGAACCGAAGATCATTGCGTCACACTTGACAAGCCGTATTACCGCGACGCTCTGACCAACCGAGCTAGTCAGCCAACAGTTCCCTCTCCTACTCTCGATTGCATAAGGTCATCACCACATGATTCCTGGCTTTTCGAAAGACGCTCGAACACTTTCTGAGAAAGCCGCTACCTTGATAACACATTTGCCTATCCTCACATCACAGTTTACCAGCGGGCGTTCACCTGATCGCTCCCATGATTACTCTGCCGCAAGGCATTATAGAGTAAGATGCATTGCGTACATTCAACAACTCCAGCCACCGAAAGTAGCTCGTGGTCATAATGTATCTTGGCGATGGTTTCCTTTGGTTTCCATTTCCTGCCCTGACCATTGGATTTACCGAACGCCACTGCTAGGAATTGACTATGCCTTCAACTTGGCGGGTCTGTGGCAACTTGGTGATCTCTATAACCTGAGGAGCTGTCCTGACGAATCCTGGGTAGCCTGTAGGAGCCTGAGAATAAATTTACACCTGCAGAGCGAGTCACGGCCTCGCAGAATGCTATCAACAGCCTCGTCCCCGACCTAAATGAAACTATCGGATACTTCAATGGTGAGCCGCCGAATCACCGTCACGCAGCGTTCCCCTAAGTAAACTCACGTCGAATCCCACTGTTGTAAGACCTTGGTTATTGGCAAACTGGAAGTGTCTTCTCTGCCATGGCTAATCAGGACCACGCCACACATCTACCTTTGAATCAAGCGGTCGTTACGCAGGGCCTTCGTTCTATTCTCTAATTATTCGGTGTTGTACCACATCGATGCATTATGGTGGATGAAGGCTACATACTACGCCTGGCGTGCATATGGCGATGAGAACTTACCGAGTTATGCTGTGCAGACGTGGGAGCATATCAAGATCTTGTGCGTACGTGATGGTCGACTCTCGCTGATCGTCGTAAACTGAACGAGTTCATAGCCAGATATCTGAGGAAGATGCACAACACGGTATCATACCTGCCAAGGGCTTTCCAGCTATGGGGCATGCGAAGGCAAAGCATGGCTGGAGGTGTCTTCTGGGTGAACCAGAGCGTGCAAAAAAGGTACAGCACACGGATACCGAAAGCAACTCCTAGCGCCCTGTGCCCGATGATACAGGAGTTAATTCCGTCGCACCTGGGTAATTTAATGTTCCTCGCTTGTAAATGATGACTGTCTTAATACCCCAACAAACGGACCTTCCTGATGTGCGTGTTGCAATGATTGAATGGTTGGTCTAGATTGATCGCCATCATCGTAGTCTTTCCGCATACCTTGCCAAGCTGACTCTCAACTCGACGTATATCGATTCCGCCGTCGCAAATGCAACTTGGATGCAGACTTCTCAACATGAACAACGATGATCTCGCACTTGGCACTATCAACGCAAACAACTGTTTGCGATCACCAGCCAATGAACTGTTCACCTATAATAGTAGGAAGCTAATCGAGGGACTGAGTGTGCTTTCTGATGTCACCAGTGGTGGACATTGGCAAAACCTGTGAGTAATGAGGAGTTCGCCATGCGCGGGGTCGTTGACTTGTTTGTTGATATCCAAGAATATTAAACACCACCGCTTCTGCGCTTTACACTACAGCGTGGCAGAATGCCAACGGTGTGATCACAGAAGGCGGGGTCACAGAAAAGGATGATGCCATTGTCGGGTTCAAGAGTAGATTTTCCTGCCATTTGCACTGCCCGACACCACAACGTGACTGGTCGACAGGTATCCTGATTCGTGCCTTGCATGAAACATGGGTGCGAAATCCGGATGATGCGCAACTGTAGGGCATCATTCATGAGCTACATCAGCGTTCAGGACCTGACGTAAACCGGGTACTTTATGTGCGGTTCAACATGCTGCTGGTTAGTACAATGCGCTCATGGAACTCGCGTCGACGCGATACGGGGATACGAGGTGGTATTCGGCCACATGGGTGGGTTCGCACCCCACTAGGTACAGTCCATGGGGGCAACTCGCTGCTCTGGACGTGTTGGTCTCAAGTGTTGACGTCAATCCCGTGCCTTGAGCGTTTTGAGAGGGTTCTGATAGTGATTACTTCGACTCCATCAAGCTTTGTAATGGCAAGTTGAAGCGTACACAGACTGATGGAGGACGTGATGTGTGTGCACTGACAGCAGCCGAGAACAACAGGGGCTCACATCCAGTAAACCCGAGTCAACAAAGATAGTACCTCAGCGACTCTGAAAAAGGGGGTTGCCTGACAAACCCAGCGTTGTCGCCACCAACCAAAGCGCAGCATGCCTTCATCCGTGGTTCGACTCCCATCTCTTCCGCCTGGTGATGATGTGTATGACCCGTTTCTTCAATGGTTGTTGCAGAATCCGTCCTCGAAGCCCGATCCCTCGACTCAGGGCTCCACCCCGAGCTGTGGAAATCCCCAATGCCCTTGCGGAGCGACGTACGTGGTCCCAAACATCCTTCATGAATTCGTCGTCTCATGTAACCAGTTGTTCCTGCAAGCCTGGCGAATGTAACTGTTAAAGGGAGTTTGAATGGTAGAAAGTGGACTCTTGTGGTGTACGCCAAAAACGACTGTATGCGACTGCGAGACTGTGTCTATCGTGTATCTCGCGTTCTTGAAGTAAAGAATGTATAGTATTTCTAGTGAACTGCCCAAGCCTGAAAGTCGTGACTGCCCAACTCAAGTCGGTAGACGGGTGAGATTGGGACGTCCCCATCATCAGTGTGCTAGTTGGCAGTACACCACACTCGCATGCTTGTTCGTTCAACGTATCACGCAACCCTATAAAAGGTCTCGGTTTATCCTTATTCTTCGCCACGGCCTGCAAACATCCGTGCAGATACGGCCACCAAGTACCATGAAGTCCGATGCGTTCTACGTGGTATTCTCGAGCTTAGCGTGACGCGGGACTTGATCATGGGTGGAGTCAGTCCAAGGTGTTCTGATTTCCGTGATTGTAGATCACCCAAGTTGCACAGGAAATGCCAATACCGGGGAACAAGCCAACATAGTCTGCATTTCAGGGAATTGATAGGTTTCTACCAGGAGTTGGCAAGTATTCTATACAGAGCGGGTCAGCGGTCAACATCAAACTTGGAGACTTGCACATTGAAATATTCTACAACAAATACCTGCGGGCATGCCGACACCGTTGAGGAAAGTTGCAAGATCGTTTGCTAGTATTCGCACACCTTAAGCAGAAGCGCAAACGTTCTGACGAGTAAAGGACCACGTCTGCTGTGTTTCGCCAATGGAAAGATGGATGGCATGGCGACATCAAACACCTCATAGTTTCGCTCAGTGTGGTCTCGGAAACCGTCCAATGTTCCATTTCGCCTACTGACGATCTACACCGATCTAGTTTTTCCATCTACAGCACATATTAGTTTGCAACGTGGCGGAAAACATACAACATACATTTTAACAGTCCGATCCCGTCCTCCGCTAACAATCTTGTCAGCAACAAAATCGACACAATACACTTCATCCGTATGTCCCGGAAGGTCATTTTTGAGTTTATATGTTCGAAGATCCCAGATCTGAGCGGACAGGATACACAGGTTAGCCGTAATACTACGATCGTGGGGGTGATCGCATGCGAGACGGGACGTACTTTGACAGTGTGATCTTTGCTCGCACTGACTACCATCCTCGAATCCGCACTCCATGCGAGTCGATATACTGGGCCAACGTGGCCACGGAGCGTCGCTACGAACTTGCCCATGTTCCCTAAACGAAAACACTCGAAATGAATACACGATCCAACATTGGGGGGCACAAAGGACACACCAGATCCTCCTGTACAATCCCAGAGGCGCACGGCACTATCCCACCCCGCACTTGCTGCCCACCGCCCGTCGGGCGAAAAGGCAACGTGTGATACTTGCCGTTGATGCCCCGTAAGTCGGTTCAGGGGCTTTAATTTACCACCTCCGTGTTCGGACACGGGTGGGAAAAGTGACCACAGGAAGAGGGTGTGGTCATCAGACCCGGATATCAGAAGTTCGGGCGTGCGAGATATGAGAGCATCATATCGTTTTAATGCAAGTGCTTGAGCTAAGCGGGAAATGATGATGTGGACATTCGTAGGCCCGATCGGTGTGAAAGGAACATACCTTCTTCGTCAGATGCTGGTCGCTTGGCAGTATGATCAAATGGACCGGTCCGGAGAACAAAGTCGGTGTTCAGCGCAAGGGTGGTCACCCAGTGTGCGTGGTCCTTGAGGACCATCAGTTGCTTACCCTGTAGGATAATCAGTACTCCTGCCTAATGTGGAACGAAATGTCCAACCCCCTGTGCACCCCAAACCCTCACTGTGCGATCACTGCTTGCAGTATACAGGACCCCTTTCCCTCCTTTCCCTCCACCCCCCCACTTGACGACATTGACACTAGCCGTGTGGCCGCCGAGGGTATACTCCAGTCGCCGAGTTGCCGTAGACCAAACACGTACAGTCCCATCCTTTGATGATGACGCAAGACGCGGTGCAGTTGGGCTTCTGTCACACATCACGCATCACGTGCGTGATCAGACGGTCTGAACCTTGGCAAGGGGGACTTACATGTGTACGGGCTCCCAAGCAAGCGAGGTCACCCATTTGGAATGACCTTTCATCGCATCACCCATCGGTTTTCCTGACTTGGGGTCCCATAGTCTCACGTGTCCATCGTGGCCGCCACTGGCAAGCTTACGCTCGATAGGATCCCATTCGACGCAGAGGACCCAGCCGGTGTGACCGATGAGGGTGTGGGACGGCGTTTCAGTATTAAGGTCCCACAGTCGAACGTGGGTGTCACCAGACCCTGTGGCGAGGAATGCGCCCGTCGGGGAGAAAGAAGCACACAAGATAGGAGAAGAGTGGCCTAGGCTCGTCCAGTTGCATGAGATCCGCCCCAAAGCATGAAGGTGTGGCGCACGACATACCTGACAATGTGCTCGAGCAACGAGTTGCAGGACGTACTCTGAATACGGACTGTGGTGCGCATCGAACGACGAGAATGTTTTCCTCCGAGAACGCCTGGGAGGGATGACTGAGCACGTCATCTTGTATAGACCTGGCGATGACGATGCGGGTCGGCGCGTTGGGTTTTGTAGCGTCCTCGGGGAGGGCGACATGAAATGCAAAGGGCACGTGGTCCTCGTCTTCCTGGTGGTGAATGCGTCAATCAAAATGTATGGACATGTTCCGACGGCTTGCCTTTGTGCGCAGCTGATTCACGAGTACTTCGAGGGTCTCTCGTGCGACATTTGCAGGGAGGTTGACGGCAGGTGCGATGGATGCCCCATCATGCTCATTTACGAACTGAACGACGATGTTCGGTGAGGGCTGTATTGGCTCTGGCTCTGGCTCCGGAACACCGTGGTAGACCTTTGGTCTTTTTGGCGGCGGAAGTAGCGTTGCCATCACACGCCAGTGCGAGGACTGAAAAAGCTTTTCATATCGGCGGATGACTGTTGCCCGGATTAGTAGACATGCCCCTGTCCATCTTGTGCCCAGTCCCCCCCGACTCGACCGGACGACGGGATCTCTCAAGGTAGTGGCTCCTGTCGACCCGGCTAACAAATCGTTGCGCCCGACGAGTCAAAATGACTGATGGGCTGCATTATATAGAGGTTCGGCATCAAGGGTCCTGACACGCCGGCTCCAACCTTGTTGATTTTGCCGGGTGAGGCACTACGCCGAGCATGCGTCCATAGGATGGGGCAGTGTAGCGCTGCGGATTGCCCGGTATCTCACTCACTGGCTGCCCCGACGTCGTCGTAGTGTCGTTGGCACGTTTGCCATGGCAACATTCTGCTTCAAGTTAGTTCACATTGGAGGTTCAAGTACCTAACCCTAACCCTATTTGGTCGCACTGGTGGTCTATCGGACTATTTGTGCGTGTTTGTGGGGGGGCCGAACCGTATGCTCGCCGCACAGACGCCTTTACCTTCACCCCCATCCACGACCGCCACTCTTCCAGCTCCCCCCGTCCCCAACCATGGCCAGCAAGGCTGCTCAGAAACGCGTATGTCCGCTATTCATTGCCTTCCACGCACCCTCTAAGCGACCCCATCTAGCTCTCCAAGGAGTATATCAGCATGCAGAGAGAGCCACCTCCATTTGTCTGGGCAGTTCCCGATGAAAAGAACATCCTGACCTGTCAGTCCGCCGCTGTCGATTGAAAATCCGTATCTGATCCTCTCTCACCAGGGAACTACCTCATCGTACGAGATTTTTTTCACCCATCTCTTCAATTCATACCAATCACCGACTCCGCAGCGTGGTCCCCCTGACTCACCTTTCACCGGCGGAGAATACCATGGTGTTCTCCTTTTCCCTTCGGAATACCCTTTCAAGCCCCCAGGTATCAAGGTGACTGACTAATATTCTTCCTTTTGTGGGCGTTTCCAACCAAATTCCCCACAGATGTTCACACCGTCTGGCCGTTTCCAGCCAGATAAGAAGATTTGTTTCTCAATGTCCGATTTTCACCCCGGAACAGTATGCCACCTTTTCCTCAGAGTCCCTGTATCGACACTCATGTTCATTCACTTTTTTAGTGGAACCCGGCCTGGAGTGTTGCGACAATGTAAGCTCACTTACTTTATCTGTTTACCGGGATGTCCGGGCGTCCGTGATGATCATTTATGATGGTTGCGGCCAATTAAATTATCGCCGCTGTTCCCGTTCCGTGGACTAACTGCTAGCTTTTTTATCTTTAGTTTGACCGGCCTTTTGTCGTTCATGTTGTCAGATGAAATGACCACTGGCTCCGTCACCTCGTCAGACAGCCACAAGAAAACTTTGGCTGCAAAGAGCCACGCCTTCAACCTGAGTCAGCCTCGCTTCAAAGAAGCATTCCCGGATGTACGTTGGTGACCGTTTAATTTGTTGTCAGGCAGTGAAGCTGATAGACGTCTCACCGCTTGGCCTTGCTGTGGTTTTCGTGTTCCTTGCATTGGCTATGCCTTGTCTGTTGATCATTGCTCTCATGCTGAATTACTTGCAGTTTTGCATTCCCACCCTTCGGGACTTGCCGAACATGGGTGAGCGGGAATCCGGGAAGACTGACGCTGGCTCGCCGGTGATCTCGAGTCCGGCCAGTCCGTATCCCTCGCCCATACCATCGTCTACCCCAGCAACACTTCCACAACAGGTGATTCTCAGACGGAATGCGGGAACGGCTCAAACGCCGATGACAGCTGTCACTCCAACGGGGGTTGACACCTCGAATTGCTTGACGCCCACGAACAAACCAGTTGTTCCTCAAGGATGGACAGCATCCTGGCGTCAGATAATCTGGGAGAAGTGGAGGTGGGGTGTGCTGATTGCGCTGGCGGTGATTGTCTCAAGACTTTCTGCAAGTTCCTGAGGTCCCTGACTGGCCGACGCGATACGCATGATTTTCTCGTTTTCTGGTTATAACAGGGTATGGACTGTTCAAGGTGTGCATGGCATTTCAAGTAGCTTATTTCCTGTGTTGCAAGCTTTAATCTTCTCGTCACCACCTACTTGGCTTGCCCGTGAGCTCTGCGAAGCGCATCAACACTCCTTCCTGCTTGCATGTTTTCTCATCTTTACTTTGTTTGCTTCCTATTCTTGTTTTCCCTCGGCCTCTCGTTACCCATCTATATGTTAGGAAATGTATAACAAGTTGTCCCATAACTCGGCATAGATTCGGCGCCCTCATCCCTCTTGACCCTGCCAGAGTCTCGTCACTGGGCTATGGGCACACCCTAGAACTGGTACGACAGTGTTCCAAATGTCGTCCGCGACTTTATCGCGCTCCTGTCCTGCGTCTATAACGGCCCATCGCTCGTCGCCCATCTCCTTTCCAATCTTTGCAAAGATGTGCCGGACCCTCGTCTGTACCTCTTGTTTTTCATATCTCTCCTCGCCATACCCACCTCGTTGCATGGCGATGTCTGGGCTGATGTCAAGGAACAGGGTCAGGTCGGGTGCGGGAAGGCCGACTTCAGGGGCTTTGCACCACTCGTATGTGAGACGGAGACGGGGGCCTTTTTGAGCCGAGAACGCGATGCCCGAGAAGGCATACCGATCTGCGATGACGGTCGTTCCCGACGCGAGGTGTGCTTCTATCGTCGGTCTATGGTGACAAGGGAAACGGTTCGGCAAGGTCAGGGGGAAAGGGGGACGGGCACGAACGCGAGTTCCCATCGGTTGGCGGCGAAGAGGAGGTGGATGGCGTGGTCGTCGAGGTCGGATTCGGAGCGTAGATAGGCGTCGATCATCTTTCCGATCGCTGTCGTACGGTCTGGGGTCGTGCCCGCCGGTCAGTGAGTATGTGATCACGATCGCGCGCGATGGGACAGAAGAAAGGGAGGGGGGGGGAGGGTAGAGGCGCTCACCAGGGAATTTGAGGAGCACGGCTTTGGGAGGGGTTGAATGC
>JBBPNQ010000741.1:0-12377 GCA_038090975.1 Boletellus pseudochrysenteroides
GGCAGGCGCTCATCGATCCACTGCGGTTGGACCGGGAGGTGAGCGCCGTCGCGTTCGACAACGCAGACGAGAATAACAATGGGGAGAGGGGCGAGGGGCGCGGCCGTATCCTCGCTGCGGACAAGGACGGCGCAGTGTTCGCGTGGAACATGGCTACGCGCGCACCGCTGGTGGCGACCCTGGCGGATCATCCCGCCGCATACGCGCGTGAGGGGCGACTCGCGCTGGAGGGCAGGTGGATCGTGGACAAGACGACCGACGATGCGCTCAGTTTGTTGCCGAACATGTCGCCCGCCAAGGCGAGGGCCTCGTATGGGAATAAAATTGCGATTGGGTTAGCGAACGGGAGTATCGTGATTCTGCGTTTCCCGCAACTGTTGACGGGTTGAGTCTCGGCGTGCTTCACCATCGGCGCGCAATCTCCTCCATCTTAAAATGGAGGACGGCTAGTCACGTTGTATGTATGGTTGATCGAGAAAAGTTCTTCATGGTCGGGTATGGGTCTGAGCAACTGTGATATCAATTATTTCCTTGATAAGATCATCGCTTCAGTAGTGCTCAGGCATGTCCAGAAGGGCCGGAACGTCGAAGCTTCTGATGGGATGGGAGTAAAGCACATGAATCGCGTATTCGAACCCGTCCAAAAAAGGGGGGGACATCATGTCGTTGAGTGGATACTACCCTCTCTGCATGAGGAGGGTGGGAGGAGAATGTAATGTCTTGGAACAAGACCGCTCACTGGGTTTCGGCCGAGTAGAACGGCCCGTAGCCGGGGCAGGTAAGAAAGTGAAATGAGTAGGAAACCCCACTATTAGTCGGAATAGGGCATTCATCTAAATTTAAAGCTCGTTATAAGGATTGTACCTCCATATCATCAAGGTGGTCCGCAACTTAGCGGCCAAATCTACCAGTCACTTTCTAAGGTGCACATCAGCTCTAGGGCGCGACGAAACCGTTGAATCTGAGATCAGCAGGCTTCTTCAGCTCCGAGATGAAATGGGTCTGGAAGGGAGAATAAGACTTCGTGGTAACACCGTGAACTCCGACCAAGCCGAACTGTGTGCCATGATGCCTTCGCGGCATTCTACGTGAGCAATCATCAGCGCAGCCTGAGTGACATGAAGTCGTCCTCCGACTCTAACACCCAACAAACCGATGTGCGCAACGTAAATCTCGTCAGCCGTTCTTTTTGTAACTCTGACTGGGAGGATTAGCGTCGTAGAAACTCGGAGTGTCATTGTACAGCATATCAAGTCTTTCCCAAGTATTATCATGGACAACGTATGCAGCACTTGTTCATTCTGTCTTGGCTTCTTCACGTTGTAGCTGAATGGCGGCGGTGATTACCCCAAAGTGCTCATCCAGCAAGTCGTGCTTTTCCTTTTCCGCTGCGAGCGTCGAGTCGCTAGCCCACTCCCAGTTCTTACCCCATTTGTTCTCCAGCTCCTTTACCTTTTCCGTCTGCCCGGTGACTTTGAGATACTCCCACACAGCTTTCCAAGCACTGTCCAGCGCACCGACGACCCAACTACGTGGCGGGGATCAATAACGGTTCATTTATGTCGTCCTGTCCAATAGCACTCACCCGTGACGGGTACTGACAGCCTCGCCCGCAATGTGCAAGCGACCTTCTCCGGCGGGAACATTAAGTTCAGTATACAATTTCCCGAACTCGCCAGGCGAAAAGTATGGCATTGCGCCTGGTCCAAGGGGGGAAAAGCTGTCAGTCGAGAATCGCGGTGGTGGGATAGACAGCGGACCCATTGCGTATTCGTCACTGTTCCAATCCTTGACATGCATGTCCACATACTCGCCGACCAGATAATCGTATGTGATCTCGGCGTTCACTTTACTATGGGCCTCTGCGAGGTTGCGAAGCACGAGATCCTTGAGTGTGTCCTTCTGCGGGGCAGAGTGGGCGTTGACTTCTTCCTGCAGGGCAAGACCATCCCTGATTAACTTGTCCCGGGAAAGATGATCCTTGAGTATCTCCTGCAGGGCAGGATGACCCTGCAGTTTCTCCTCCAAGGAAAGACGAATAATGTTTTTCTCCTTCTCCAAGGAAAAACGAAGCCCGAGTATCTCCCCCTGCAAGGAATGACGAAGCTTGAGTTTCTCCCTCTGCAAGGCAAGAGCACTGAGGCGGGATGCGTCAGTCGTCCAGGTGTAACCGGCGATGAGCACCTTGGATGGAGGATCAGAGTCGACACCATAAGATGGATAGACGATGGTACGGATGGGGAGATCCGTGAACGATTGACCGCCAACAATCCCCAATTTCGTGGTCCACCAATTTGATCTGAAGCGTATCGCAATCTTGATCGAAGGTCCATAGTCCAGTGCACGCAAGGCATTCCTCTGCAGGACACTCAGACCTGCATCCTTTAGGTCTACGGCGCGAAGAACAGTGAGAGGGAGAGTGGAAATGACGTGCGGGTATTTCTTGGTTGTAGACCCATTCACTTCGACTTCGACGTCGCGACGACTTCCGCTGGTAGTAAGCCGGATGGCCGTAACTCTCTGATGGAACTGGACAGAAGAGCCCTTGGAATTGAGATATTCTTCAATTTTCTTCGGCAACGTCTCCGACCCACCCCTGTGTCGGGTAAGACATACATAATACCCGTATCTGAAATCAGGAACAGAACTTACTTGAAACACTTCCAATGGACGTCTCCAAAGTTATTATCACGATCGTCGACTTTTGCAAATGCAAACGTCGAAAAGATCGCCTCCGTCAGTGCGCGGTCATATCCACCACTACTACCTTCGAGAAGGTTGCACCAGTTGATGACTTCTTCGGATAGATGCTGTGGAGGAAGGTTGAGGGCAGCGCTAGGCATGTACTTTGACGCCATGTATGCGCGGACGGAGTATGATTCGTTTTCCTCCATCACGCGCCAGTGATCATTCCTGCCGGCCTTATAATCTTTTGCCATCATCGTGACGAATGGACTGATAACATCCTCGTGAATAGCTTTAGATCCTGCTTTAATGTAAGCATCGCCAACGCCCATATGTTCGGCACCGAAGGACAATTTGGGTGTGTTCTTTTCCACTGGTTGATAAATGCCGTTGAAGTAGTAGAAACCTGGGGCGGAACCATCGCGAGCGTTGAAGTAGTAAGGTATGAGCTTGTCCCTGAGCTTATCTGAACCTTGATTCAGTGGTTCGTATTCAATCAAGTCTGCCAATCTCGCCATGAACCCGTTCTTATACTTCCCACGATTGTCCTTCCCCGGAAGTGGGAAGCGCATGGCTCCCTCTTCCTGAAGTGAAGAACAATCAATGTCGACAAATCTAATGGGAGAGCCAATCGAGCGCACATAATAGTCATACGTTCCCCCATTCGGGAATCTATAGGTTGAAAGACGACCGCCAGTACGGTCAGAAGCCTCAAGAATTTCATATCTGATTTCGAGAGAGTCAAGAATCAAGGCCGCATAGAGGCCACTGATACCAGCACCAAGAATCCCGACTGCCGGACCTGTTGACTGGCAAGAGCCGCGAAGGTCGTCGTTATGAATGTCCAAAGGGTCACGACCGTCAGGCTGACGGTGATCTTCTCCCGGATATCAGGGAACTTCTCCAGAAGAAAAGCATGATGTGCTTGAGTAATACGTCTGCCACAGTATGCGAGCGGATCGCCGGAGAAAGTGGACTTGGACGAAACCATAGCAGGTATGAACGGGATTGGTTACAGTGGGCACCTGGATGGGACGTTGGATTGGGGCTGATCCTGGAATCGACCTGTTATGTATATACATAAATCTAGCTGAGGCGAGGGCAACCCCCCGACCACGGCGTAAAGTTCAATCAGGGCTTCGGTGAGACCCTCTTAGAGTGACACACTGAACCCAATCCCTGCGGCGACGCTTCGGATGGTCCATGGAATCGATGTCGAGGATACGGAATGGAAATGCGAAGAATTTTCTATCAGAATCGGTAACCTATCGCGCCCCGAGGATTCCCAAAGTGAGAAGAAGAAAAAATAACTTGCCAATGACTGGACCACACCTGACTTCTTGAATGGCTCTGAAATCAGAATGACTTCAACTTAAGGTGGAGCATGGCACCCTATCGTATTAGTGCCCCGAATGAGAACTCCATGCCCACGTAAAATCGAGATGATGAACTAATCAGCCGAAGAGAATGTTCAGATAGAAAGAGTCTCACACGGCATCATCCGAGGCTGTGTGAATGTTCACATCGGGCTTATCGGTTGGCGCCTTGGCCAGAGCAGCAAAAAGGTATAGCAGCTTCTCTCCGAGCCAACGAAGGATCAGGAAAAGCCTGCCGGAAAGTTGATGAATCGTCAGCGGGGCATTTCGGTCTGCCGTAGGGAGACTAATACTGAGGAAAGCGACTTTTGATAAAAATAGTGCGATAGATTTATTCTAAATTGATCTTCGGGTACTGGGATCTCCGGTTCGTGGAGATCTGGGGTGCCGCAGTCTCCATCGCTAGATTCGTGAACAGGAATTTCATTGTCGGCGATGGCCGTGTCAACATGTTGAATGTGCTCTCGTGGTCGGGACTTTACCGGTGGTAGGGTATCCCCATCTCCAACTTGATGCTTCTGGACCGGAGGTGATGTGTAATTCAAGCGTGTCTCTTTCCATGACCGCTCGTCCACTCGCCAGAGGCTACCGCAGACTAATGAGTTTTGCAAGAGAATCGTGGAATTGGGGTTCAGGTCCAGTGCTTGGTCCAAAGACTCTTTGAGTAAGATCGTACCATTGCCAAATTACTAGTCGATGACTGTGGGGCCCCCTCCGCGAGATTCGCTTGTCGTCATCGAACCCGGGCACTTTGCACCTCAACTACTGGCAACCACTTAAGTCTATCTGGAGTGCAGGGCAACGCGGAACTGATCTTCCCCGCTGAATGTCAGGCATCAGGAAGCAGGAATCGTACGGCGAGATAGACCCAGGGGCACTGACTTTTGAATTAGGGGAAAGTGTCGGTGATGGAAACGCTAGCTGAGTGTACACACGTTAGGTTTTCTCACCCAAAGAACCGCGAGACACGGGGGAGTACATGTCAAAGAATCACTTCTCCACCGACCGGATAGCATCGCTTGGCAAGCCTTTGCACTAGGGGTTGTTGACCGTTGCGGAAAACTTGCCAAACGACATCGTTCAACAGCCAACTCGCTTGTCTTTCGCAACTTCCATGGGCTCATTTAGCTGCAAGGACCGCAGCTGGGACAAAGGATATCCCTATATCATCCGATCCCAGAGGTAAGGAAGGACACAGTATGGACCAGTGCATTTGTTGCCACCGTGCTGTCAAACAAGAATTAGTCATAACTTGAACCGAGTTCGGTCCAGAACATCCGAAGTGCATATAAATTGGCGTATGCCCCGCATACGAAAGAACTGGACCGAAGGCTACACCGCACGTAAGCAGTGCGAACATCACTGCCTACAGGGGGCATGGGACGAGTCAACTACAGTCGAGCCGTAACAGCCCAGAAGGGAATATGATCTGGATCACTCGTTAGCGTAGGGTAGACGTTGAACGGCGGGGATATACTCACATTGACACTAGGCTGTGGACCCAAGCGTTCAACCCTCAGCGACCTGGTGAAAGTTACGGGCGGACGGTACATGATCAGGACGTTTAGTGTCCCCCCAAGGGGATTCCGGAGCTACTAGCTGGGCGATTCCAACTTGACAGAAATGAAGGGCAGCTTTCAAAGGGTGCCGCTATGGCAAAGAAACGCGGAATTGTTGCCGAATGGCGGAACTTCAATATTCAATGTCCAATGGTCACTCAATAGTTACATACTCAGATAGAACTCCGCTGGCGTTTTTTTGAAAGTGGTCGGCAGCCGTTGGGTAGCTTGCCGAGCGCCGGCATGCTACATGCAATTGGTATTATACTTACATCCTTGCCAAGGTTCGAGTACATTCCTTGCATGAAAGAGTATGGTGAGTTTCTCTTGCAAATCTAATGAAGTATACGGGCCCGTGTGCCCCTCGCGCTGAGGGCATCTAGTCCTCCATCAATCCAACTCCGATCCTCCCTGGTACTTCTCGATCGTCACGAAGACTCCGGAGCGTGTGCCTTCCAGCTCCTAGAACCAGGTACTTTTGGTCGATAATCAATCCCCTGCGTTCAACGGTTTGTCTGCGATGCATGGGGTCGGAGAACGGTCGTGGCAGAGATGGATAACCAGCACAATCTAGATCTGGATCAACATAGGATAGCCAGTGAGTCTCTGCAAGGTGCGCACAAGGCTTCTGAAGCACAAAGGACTTCGTTTCACTGAATAGAAATGCGACCGAGCAGAGTAGAACGAATTTAGGAGACAGACAGGCATGTCAGGGCACGTCGCATTTGATTGCGCGTGATGGCCAACGTCGAATTCGCATAAGCATGCTATAGCGCCGGTCTGGAAAGTATAAAGTTTTTTTTTCCCTCCCTGGCTCAAGGCTTCGTGATGTAACACGATTAACCCCGACCAAGTCGAACCCGCACGCCATGATGTCTTCGTGACATTCTACGCGAATGTCATTCGGCGATCATTGGCGCAGTGACACGAAGTTGTCCTCCATATCTAACATCCAACAATCCATGAGTACAATATATATTGTATCCCCGGCCATCTTTTCGGAATTCTGACATGGGAGGATTGTGGAAACTCGGAATGTCATTGTACAGCATATCAAGCCAACCGCCTTTCCTAAGCACTATCATGTACAACATATACAACACTTGTTCATCCAGTCTAGGCTTCTTCACGTGACTGATTGGCAGCAGTGGCCACTGCAATGCGCTCATCCAGCAAGTCATGTTTTTTCTTTTCCGCAGAGAGCGTCGAGCCGCTAGCCCACTCCCAATTCTTTCCCCATTTCTTCGTCAGCTCCTCTTCCTTTTCTGTCTGCCCGGTGACCTTGAGATACTCCCACACTGCTTTCCAGGCACTGTCCAGCGCACCGACAACCCAACTATATGACGGAGGTCAAAAAGAATTCATTCGTATCGTCCTGGTCCAATATTACTCACCCGTGACGGGTACTGACAGCCTCGCCTGCGATGTGCAAGCGACCTTCTCCGGCGGGAACATTGAGTTCAGCATACAATCTCCCGAATTCGCCAGGCGAGAAGTTTGGCATTGCGCCTGATTGAAGGGGGAAAAGGTCATCAGTTGAGAGTCGTGGTGGTGGGATAGACAACGGACCCATTGTATATTCGTCACTGTTCCAGTCCTTGACGTGCATGTCCACGTACTCGTCGATCAGATACTCGTATGTGATCTCGGAATTCACTTTACTATGGGCTTCTGCGAGGTTGCGAAGCACGAGATCCTTGAGTGTGCCCATCTGCAGGGCAAGATCATCCTCGAGTTTGGAAAGATCATCCTTGAATGTCTCCTTCAGGTCAGGATGATTCTTTAGTTTCTCCCGCAAGGAAAGACGATGCTCGAGTTTCTCCTTTTGCGAGGCAAGAGCACTGAGGCGGAATGCATCAGTCGTCCAGGTGTAACTGGCGATGAGCACTCTGGATGGAGGATCAGAGTCGACGCCGTAAGACGGATAGACGATGGTGCGGATGGGGAGATCCGTGAACGATTGACCGCCAACAATCCCCAATTTCGTGGTCCACCAGTTCGATTTGAAGCGTATCGCAACCTTGATCGAAGGTCCATAGTCCAGTGCACGCAAGGCATTCCTCTGCAGGACACTCAGACCTGCATCCTTTAGGTCGACGGCGCGAAGAACAGTGAGAGGGAGAGTGGAAATGACATGTGGGTAGTTCCTGGTTTTCGAACCATTCACTTCAACTTCGATGTTGCGATGACCTTTGTCGGTGGATTTATTAAGCCGGATGGCCGTAACTCTTTGGTGGAATTGGACGAGAGAGCCCCTGGATTTGAGATATTCTTCGATTTTCTTCGGCAACGTCTCTGTCCCACCCCTACATTTGGTGAGATATATCAGCCCAAACCTAAAATCAGGAACGGAACTTACTCGAAACACTTCCAATGGACGTCTCCAAAATTATTATCGTCGACCTTTGCAAATGCAAACGTCGAAAAGATCGCCTCCGTCAGTGCGCGGTCATATCCACCACTACTACCTTCGAGAAGGTTGCACCAGTTAATGACTTCTTCGGATAGATGGTGCGGAGGAAGGTCGAGGGCAGCGCTAGGCATGTACTTTGACGCCATGTATGCGCGGACGGAGTATGAATCGTATTCCTTCATCACGCGCCAGTGATCGTTCCTGCCAGATTTATAATCCTTCACCATCATCCTGACGAACGGATCAATGACATCACTATGAATAGCTTCAGAGCCTGCTTGAATGTAAGCACGGCCAACGCCCATAGCTTTAGCTCCAAAGGACGATTTTCGTTTGCCCTTTTCCACTGGTTGATATATGCCGTTGAAGTAGTAGAAACCTGGGGTGGAATCACCGCGAGCGTTGTAGTAGTATGGTATGAGCTTGTCCCTGAGCTTGTCTGAACCTTGATTCAGCGGTTCGTATTCGATTAAATCCCCCAATCTCGCCATGAAACCGTTCTTATACTTTCCATTCTCGTCCTTCGCCGGAAGTGGGAAACGCATGGCTCCCTCTTCCTGAATTGCAGAACGATCGGTGCCAACAAATACAATGAGAGAGCTGATAGAACGCACATAATAGTCATACGTTCCCCCATTCGGGAACCTATAGGTTGAGATACGACCGCCCGTGCGGCCAGAAGCCTCAAGAATTTCATATTTGATATTCAGAGAGTCGAGAATCAAGGCCGCATAGAGGCCACTGATACCAGCGCCAAGGATCCCGACCGCCGGACCCGATGTCTCGTAAGAGTAGCGGAGGTCGTCGTTATGGATGTCCAAAGGGTCGCGACCGTCAGGTTGACGGTTGATCTTCTCCTGGATGTCAGGGTCATTTTCCACGAGAGAACCGTGATATGCTTGAGTATAAAGTTTGCCCATCAACGCAAACGGATCAATGCCAAAAAGTGGAGATAGTAGTAAGAACGCCATTGGTTGCAGTGAGCTCCTGGACGTCCAACGGGATTTGGGACGATGCTGAAATCGACCTCTGTTATATATACATTAACCTGGCTGAGGCGGAAATAATCTCACGACCGCGTCTTGAAGTGGTACACTGAACCCAGTCCCTGTGACGTCACTTCGGGAGCCCCAAGGGATCGATATCGAGTATACAGAATGGATACACGACGAATTTTCCATTAGAATCAGCAACCTATCGCGCCTTGAGGATGCCCGACGTGAGAAGAAGTAGGAATAACCCACCGACAGCTGGGCCACGCCTGAATAGTTCCAAAACGAGGCTAGTACAGGATCATTGCACGCCGTTTCTCCGGAATGTGCATGCACATTTCAGACCCTGACAACGCTAGTACCCAAAAGTCAATATAAAATATGGCAGCGAATCACGATCAACGGGAACCTCACGAGTCGTGGGTAATGGTGGAGCGGACTGATCAATTCAGCGGACGACGTCACAGGCTGCCTGATCTGCGTACCATTTCTGTCGACCTTGGGAGGTCCCGTGTCAGCAGTTCTTGAGGTGCTGCGTCTTGGACATGAGGCCTTGAGGAGTCACGAATCAGTGGCTTCTCCCAACGCTTGTTCAACTGGAAAGAACCGGACGAATCGAAGCCCAAAACTCGCTTAACCTCTGGAGGCTGAACGCGTCCAACCTGTCCATAAACAAATCGAATTACCGGATCCGGTCATGCGTGTGAAGCTGCCGATATGTGCACTGTGGAGTCTTTCAAGCGAATGAAAACATCCTGTGACTTCAAAGGAGCGATGCGCTGCAACAGTAATCAGCATAGATCCTTCTTAGTGTCGCAAAATCCACCTGAACTGAAAATGAAAATCGAGTGGCACTGGGGCTGTAGTGCGAGGAGCAAGACAGATCTGTCCCACTCGAGGTAGAGACGCGGCCACGAGAAGTGGAGCTAGAGTCCTACTTTGAGTTTCAGTAGACCCACGATCCATGCGGATAACAATACAAAACGTTATCAGAGTTTATCGAAGAAGATCGGAAGAATCGCAGTTTAAGGCGTAGCATGGTACTCCACCATATCGGCCCCCTGAATGAGAACTCCGGCACTGCCTCAGATCTACGTAAAACTGAGTCGATCAGCCGAAGAGCATGTTCAAATGGGAAGAAAGAGTCCCACACGGCATCATCCGGGGCTCTGTGCACGTCCACATACGGCTTATCAGTTTGCACCTTGGCCAGAGCAGTGAAAAGGTATAGCAGCTTCTCTCCGAATCCTACGAAGGATCAGGAAAAGCCTGCTGGAAAGCTGATAAATCGTCAGCGGAACATTTCGGTCTGCCGTAGGGAGACTAATTCTGAGGAATGGAACTTTTGATAAAAATAGTGCGATAAATTTACTTTAAATTGATCTTCGGGAACTGGGATCTCCGGTTTGTGGAGATCTGGGGT
Organism: Boletellus pseudochrysenteroides; assembly: GCA_038090975.1. Taxonomy (NCBI): domain Eukaryota; kingdom Fungi; phylum Basidiomycota; class Agaricomycetes; order Boletales; family Boletaceae; genus Boletellus; species Boletellus pseudochrysenteroides. The sequence goes on from JBBPNQ010000741.1 coordinate 10,449, forward strand.
GCCGCAGTCTGCATCGCTAGGTTCGTGAACAATGATTTCATCGTCGGCGATGGCCGTGTCAATGTGTTGAATGTGCTCTGGTGATCGGAACCTTACCAGTGGTAGGGTACTCTCCATCTCCAACTTGATGCTTCTGGACTGGCAGCGATGAATAATTCAAGTGTCTCTCTCCATGGCGTGGGACCGCACGTACACTCACCAGAGGCTACCGCGGACTGATTAGTTTTTGCAATGCATTTCGGGTGCAAGTTCAGTGCTTGGCCCAGAACCTCCTTGAATGAGATCGTGGCACTGCCAAATTACTGTCGAGTGATCATAGAGCCCTCTCCGCGAGATTCGCTTGTCGTCATTGAACCCAATTGCTGGATGGCGAGCATCAGGACGCAGAAATTGTACAGCGAGATCGATCCAGGAACACTGACCCTCGACCTCAAATTAGGGAAGTGTCGGTAAGGGGAACACTAGCCGAGTGCGCATACATTAGGCTTTCTCGCCCGAAGAGCCGTGACGGGCGTAGGGGAGTATACGTCAAAGGATCACTTCACCGAGCGGACAACATCGCACGACTAGCCTGTGCGCTTGGGTTATTGATCGTTGCAGGAAACCCGCCAAACAGCATCGTTCAACAGCCAACTTGCTTATCTCTCGCAACTCCCGTACGCTCATTTAGCTGTAAGGACCGCAGCTGGAGCAAAGAATATCCCAATATCATCCGATCGCAGAGGTAAAGAGGGACACAGTATGGATCAGTGCACTTTGCCGCCGTGGAACAGTCTGAACTTGAACCCTGCCCGGTCCAGAATATCTGAAGTGCATGAGCAGTCTACGCACGGAAGAATTGGATCGAATGTTATAGGGCGGGTGACCAAGACGTCCAGTGACTCCACAGGACTCCGTTGAGCAACCGTTGAGCTAGCTCAGCGGGCGATTCCAACTCGACAGAAATGAAGGGCAGCTTTCAACTGGCGGTTGAACAGCTCGAAGAATGCCGCCTCGGCAAGAGGCGCGGAGTTTAAACCTGGGTGTGTAAATACTCACGTGACACTGTCGGACATTCAAATTTGGACTGCCGCTTTGCTCCCGGCCTCGGCCCGGTCCCGTGTTCTCCTTCAAGGTCTCACTTACCCCACAGACGGGCCACCGAGTATTTGAAAGTGAGTCGGACAATGTGCAAAGACTCATCAGATCATTGAACTTTCCTACTCCCCACTATGACATTCTTCAAATCCGTCCTTTCTCATCTCTCTCACAAATCTGCGCCTGCAGTTGCGACCAACATATGTATTGATTCCTGGTGCCATCAATTGCGCACCGAGCCCCCTCGGTTCATTCGAAAAATTGAGATTTGCACCGCTCTTGCTGCAGGAAAAGATGCCTGGGATGCACCCGTCGACAACGCCCACCTCCACACATTGCTCCGGGTGTCCTTGCTGCCTATGCCCAGTGGTCCCGGTGCCGAGGAGGACGTGCTTTTTATCGAACGTGTCCTCGCCACAGGTGGGGCATACCATTCCGTGACCCCCATCTCAGACCCGTTGTCCGCCGGTGGCACCCTCTTCCATCCTGACGTTCACGATCGCATCTGCATCATCTCGGAGGGCCCTTCTACCGCACTTGCACCTCATCTCGAGGTCGAACGCACCCTCGCGTTCGGCAGTGGCCCTTCGGACCCCCACCTCACTCTCGTCCAGCTCGCACAGATCCTCGAGTTTGTCAGCAGAACAACCAAATTGGTCTGTGCGGGCGGCGACTGCAAATTCCAGTCGCGTTCGTTTGCATTTACGTGTTTGGCTGCGTTGACGCCGAGTTTGCCGCCCCCGACGATAGTGCGGAAAGCAGGGGAAGGGGCAGGTATCAGCGTCAAGCATGGAGCGAATTTGGTGGACGATTCAGTGTTTGAGCACGGTGCGGAGGTGTTCCTGGGGCAAG
>JBBPNQ010000742.1:0-12372 GCA_038090975.1 Boletellus pseudochrysenteroides
CACATTCAAATGCCGTGACTGGCAGTACTTCAACGACCAGGGTCTGTATGTCTTTGACTGCATCATCGTGCTCTTCGACAACCGCTTCACAATGACCGATATCGCCATCCTCACCAACGCCCGACGTTTCAACATTCCAACATACATCGTTCGTTCCAAGGCTGACCAGCACATCCGAAACACCGTGATGGAGATGGATGACGATAACGATGGGGATGACGGAGACGACGTCGAGCGCCATAACAGGCTGTACAGGGCAGCGCAGCGGCAATTCTGCGATAGGACGAGGAGGAGCGTCCAGGTTAACCTGGACGACGCGAACCTCCCGAACCAGCGCGTGTACATTGTCTCCAGCAGCGCGCTGTTGAGCATCGTGCTGAATAAGATACCGAAGAAGGCGATTGACGAGGTGGACTTGGTCAATGACCTGTTCAACGAAGCTTATCGAAGGCGGGATGGTAATCTCATGGCTGGATGAGGGGATCTCCCTGAAGAATGATTGTGGTTCTGGGTCGGGACTGCGACTGTTCGATATGGCTCGAGTAGTAGCTATTGGTATGTGACATTTGTTCGAGCATGTTAGGCTGGAGTCCATTGCAAAGGGCAGCTATTGGCAATCATCATAGCTTAGCAGTGGTTTGTGCACAGTGTGGTCGTGGCCTAGCCAAGTCTCGGCCTGTAGGATAAGATCTCAGGATACTATGTACTACAGTGCCAAGCCGAAAGAGGTTCCGACAACGATGGATGGGCCACGGTGCGTATCAGTTCCGTCCCATGATACACAAAAAAAACAAGAACTGGAAGAACTTCGACGAGCAAATCAACAAGTTCAAGGAGATTCATACGCCACCTGCGCATGATCCTCGGCGTACAGCAGCTGCTACAAATCCTTCTCCTGCTGCATAAACCCACTCACTGCATCCCCGACGGTGCATCGAATTGGAAGGTCTGCCATTCGTTCGCTGGGTGATGTGGCAGTCGCTCCAGGATCGTCGCCTTGCACTGCTTCCACACCTTCGAAGCGTGTCATTCGCCGAGGAGCAATTCGTCACGAAGCCCGGCCGAGTCTCAGCCGCAAGATGAGTACTAAAGGTCACTGCGGTGGTGCGGCCTGGTGCACGACGTGTACTTGGGCAACGTCTAGATCTCGAATGACCTGTCAAACGATCTTCTTACTGTCCGAAGAGGGGAGCCATGCGTTGTACAGCGCAGAGACACCGTGCGGGGCGAGGAACATGATTTGTCGAAGGAGCTACGTGGTAAAGACAGCTTGACCAACCGTGACATTTCCAACATATATCGTCCGGCCAAAAGCCGACTGCGGCGGCACATCCGAAACATCATGACGACCGATTCGAGACACGATTGAGATCCAGCCGACTAGCAGGCTAGTTGACAAACCTCACTCATGGTCTGGTTTCAAGGAGGGCTAGCTATGTCCTGGTAATCCATGGACTACCAATAATAATATTTACAACAAGGACACGAACTTGAACGTCCATGATCAATGCACCAGCGCTCCTCTTGGCTTTCTCAACGACTCTGCGATACCCAGGAACGTCTCCGTGAGTTGGATCTGGAGTGTGCGCCGGATGATTTAGGGACTTGGCCTGAGAACATAACAACTCACGCACCGTGTCGAGCGCTTGCGTGTATGACGACAGGACCGTCGCAGCAGCCGGTGCACGTAAGTCCCTCGGCGCATTGTTCTGCGCATCGCGCGCAATGTCGGCCATGCGTCGCAGATGCGTCGAGGAACTGTCCGGACCGAATGACACTGCATGGAATGACACCGCCTTTCTGTTCGAGCAAGAGAAATGTCGGCTTGAGTGATATGCAGTGTACCAGGGACGATAGCACTCACCCAAGTCGAACGGCTTTACTACACAGGTCCTCCATGACGCTGTCCGCAATACGACATTCGCCGTCGGACAGGAAAACGATGACCGGGGATCTGTTCGAACACCGATCGGAATTCTGTTCTCGAGACAAAGGGGCGAGTGCATGAACGACATTACCTTTCCGTACTCCAGCCCTGCTCCATGATCCCTTGCGCTCGCCGGATCGCGAGACCAAATCTAGTCCCGCCAGCTGGGCTAAAGGGGAGAAGAGCATCCAACAACTCGTCGGGGGTGCTCACGAGATCATTCATGATCGGGGTTGCGATACCATGATTAAACAGAAGCACGCTGTATGCGTCGCGCCGGGTAGCGCTCGTGTTCCCCATCGCTGCTGCACGCGCCGTCCAGAAGCTGTGCAGCGAGGAAAGTACGGCCCCATATCGGTTGTTTGCACGTGTACTGATACGACGAGTCACCGGTGTATTAGGCAGCGGCTGTCGATCATTTGAACTCATCGAACTGGAGCTATACCGTGTGGAAACAACGTGAGCAAAGTACATTCAAGACCGAATAGGACCCACCGATCAGCAACAAAAATCCTGTGACATTACACAAAGTCATCGTCTTGGACTTCAACACGCACGCATGCAAGGGATGGACTCACACGTGAAAAGATTGGTGTATCACGGCTGGATTATTGCATGTGAATTGATGACCGTCCTGCGAGATATAACCCATCCCTTGGAATGTGAGTGCAGCTTTGGGATCCAGTGGTGCATGGAAAAGGGGTAAAACACAGTGAGAAGGCACAGCTGTAACACCTCCAGAAACCGAGTGTTCTGGACCTGTTAATCAAGCTCGTGAGATGGCTGCTTGGCCGTGAAGCGGCCCCCGTGGCTCGCTCACCCCCACACATAGCATCACTAATGAAAAGTTAGCGGATGAACGTCATTGGGGAAGTGCAAACAAAACCACACCATTTCGCAAAGTTGGCTCGTTCTTCTCTTGAATACGGGTCCTTGAAACCTGTTCAGACAGGATCACAAACACACGTCACAAATCTAGTCCAATCATCGCTCACCACTTCGCTTCCAGAATAAGGTGTGCGTGAGCATATCCTTTGGTCGATCAGTATCAGGCTGTATCTTCCTCACGATATGGCGTAGCTCCTCGCTGCCCGTACATGTGGCCTCGCTGTCCGCGCGACAATAGTCTATGTGGACGTGCCGCCCCATTGCCGAGCAGACGAGGTTACACATCATTGGCGCACCATCATCGTTCGTGGAGAACTTGCGCCCTTCGATCTCCAGTGGTACATCATCTGGCCCGTCTACCAGCCACCGGGTATGCGACATGGACCCGTGGCGTGTGTCGTGTTCCGGTTGTGGATGGCCTTGAGGTATCATTAGCACCGGGGAGAACCCTAATCCCGTATTCGCATCTCACCACGAGGTAACGTGCAAAAGTAACCACAGTTTTCACATCTAAATGGCATTGAGCAAAGAGAACCCGTACGTAGAGTCTGACATCATACCTGGCTTCACAAAAGTGGTTTACATTCTTGTCCAGACTGTGGTTATGAGATCCCCTGTGCTTCGTGGCGCCCGGTGGGATCAGCTTGACACATTTCAAGCGTTTCGCAACTGTGAAGCAAGATCATCGTGGGTGATCATTAGATGGTGTACGAGGGACTCAAGCAAACCTTGAGAATACTATTACAGTAGACGGACGTTACTATTATGGAAGAGACGGGCTTTTGCTAACACTGGGCAACGAACCTTGGTATACTGGAATGTCTCATTTCTACCTGTAAACGTCGCCTCAATGGAGTGTGGTGCCGTCTCGATCTCACATATACCCGAGGCGGAACAAACGGCAGTACACAAATGTTCTTGGCTTGTAACTCGCTCATCAGGAACAAGTGCCACATCCATTCTACATCGTACGCACCCGCATAGATGGATCGCATTAGGGTCGAGGCCATGCATGTGGTCTTCGTTTGTACATAGACGTTTGCACAACTGGCACTGGATAGAACAGAATTGGGCGTCACATTTGTGCAGGATATGATTGATGGTGCTATAAATGTACGTGAGTGCATTAATACCAATGGTGTTATCATAGAAGGAGTAACTACCTCGGTATTTGGCATGTCCCAGGACACGAATGTATACTCTCGTTCATCAATGTCACATCGGATAGATCACATGGCTATCAAGAATATAACGGACACGCGCAATGATTCCGAGTATCAGTAACCTACCTTCCCACAAGCATGAACAGGCGCAGCGCAGAGATGCTCTTCGCCGGGGTGGTCATTCACCTTGTTTGTGACGGTCAGGTCGATGCTGCAATCCCTCAAACAAGAACATACCTTGGAGCATACACCCAGACATCCATGCCTTCCAGAGAGTTTGCATGGTTTCCCACACAAATGCTGGTTCGCAACGCATCTACGAAATAAGTATGAGCGACCATGTACTCAACCCACGAAATAAGTGCTCACATGTGTTTCCCAATGTGCCCCGCACTTCCGCAATGTATTCAGTGACACAAGCGACGCCAAAATTCAAACATCACCCACCTTATCGTACACGGCCGATGCTCTTTTGGCAAACAAAAATCACACTCGTGCACGCATGTATGGTCGGACTGGCAATCGTGCGCACTCTCATGCAGCCGACTCCGTACGCACCGCAGCTGACATACCGCGCACGCCAACCCACATAGCTGGATATTATCCCTCATGTCCATAATCGTTCTGTCAAAGTGGCGCCTCAGCTCGCCGATGCCCGCATGGCTCCCACCATGGCCATCCTCCGCCTGGAATCGCGACAAGTTCTGATCGAGCCATTCGCGGACATGGGTGATCCGTAGGTTCACGACCTTCTCGAGATACTGCGTTAATTCCAACATCCATTCCTCTTCGGAGATGTATTGGCGGGACGAGTGACCTTCCCAGGCCGTCCGAAGGACCGCCAGTATGCGTTCGCGGGGCGCAGCGTGATCATCCCCAATAAAAAGCTGGTAAGGTGTATCCGGTAAGTCGACAGGCATGCCTGTATCCAAGTTCTATTTAATAAAGTCAGCATTACAGCTGGAACAAGGAGTAGGTTATGTCAACTAGAATCACCTTCAATGGTTCGCGCTCTGGATCAATCATCGCGCATCCAAAGGCAAGCGCATTACCAAGCAGCGTAGAAATCAGTTGTGTGCGATGAGATGCCAAGGTTTCTGGACGTGAAGCTTATCACATTGCCCAACCAGGCGAAGTATGTATATTCTTACGAGACATAGCACCCCAGTCATTTACCTTTCACAATCACAAGTCAGTAACACGCATATCCTTTACTCACGAAATCACCCACCTTCAACTTAACCATCAGTGTCTTTATCAGATGTAGAAACTCCACCGCCGAATGATGCGTGATCACTTGCTGATCCAATCGTCGCTTCAGCGCAGAGAACAGCTTGTAAAAATCCTTGGACTGGATGACCGGCCTGACCACAGGGACCAATGGCCCGTGAGTCGTTGGGTTCACCAATTCTGTTTGCTTCGTACCACGGAATGATATCTAGCTTCCCACCATGAAGCCGAGAAATGAAATTCGCTTCTTGTTCTTCCCTCACTATCCGTTGAAACTTGAGGGAAAATCTGAAAACACGCTTGTCATAAGCGATACGGAACAAAGATACAACAATTATTGCCCACTCTCTGGCGATCTCGGCCTTGTCCGAGTCAATGACGTCCTACATTTCACGGAAAATATGCATCAGACAAACTCTGAAGCCATGGCTCATTGGATGCCATGCAGTCACCCATACCTTGATGATGATAACCAACGTCGACTGGAATAATGATGGATTCGCCTTTGGATCCAACACTGTCGAACTCGACTGAAATGACTGAAAGAGCCCAGTAATGTCTCGAGTGAGTGCAAAGTTATTCCGGAACAGGACCTACGACACAATACATTATTTGTCAACATGACGCCCCGAGGCTACGTAATTGAATCGTACTTACCAAGTTGGAAATGGCAGTGTTGAATAAGACGAGTAACATGTCCTCTTGTACAGTCCTCTCAATACTATGTACACCTGTAGATAGGAAACAAATATGAGGGCGATGTAGGTTATGGAAGAATATATATGCGACCAACCTTCGAAATCGAGCGCAACGATCAACATATCCTTCGTCGGCGTCACCGACATCCACACCCCTTCTGTCGTCCGCATTGCTGACCCAGCAAATGACGTATCGACGAGGTGGTTCAACGCGAAACTCTTTCCGACAGACTGTTCCCCCATCGAGGACACCACCTTGACCGGCTGTATTCACACAATCAACCCAAGCCCAGCCTACTATGACGCAGACGAGAACGACATACCTTGGAGGCCATATAGGACCGAAACAAGGACTCATACCAGCCAAACGACAGACTATCGACGATCCGGTTCATGCCCGCACCCAACAACGACCTCTCCAGCTCAGGCGAATATACCCCATCTTTGAGCGGCACGAACTGGTTGTCTCTCGCGAGTGCAATCTGGATCGGAATCAGGCACAGGAAATCGGCGAGCCATTCACCCGCATGGAAAGCAGAGACGTCCCATGCACAAGTCTGGCTCAAATTTGGGTGCTCCCCATCACCGCCCCAACCCTGACAAAACTCGGTAGAAAAGTCGGCAAATGACGTAGAAGAAACTCGGATGGACTTGAGCACATCCCCCGTCGGTTTCTTGGTCGCCTTCTCAAACGTCCAGATCATGTCCCTAAAATGCGGTGCATATCGCTCATGATCGCGATCAGTTACAAAGACGAGCTTCCGCGCTTCCCGAAAAGTCTCCGAGATCGTTTCGCGCTGAACAGCGGGCAGCACGGGGAAGCGGGTCCAGACTTCAGCGTGACAGTCGATGAGACAGTCGTGTGCAGATTTCTTCCTCCCTATACCCGTCACCGTCCCATGCGGTGTAGAGCTCTTGATACCCTTTTCCTTGAACGTCAATTCAGCGACTTCATGGATAATGTCCAACGCATGCGATCGGTACGCATGTACCTCAAAATCAAGCATTGCGACGTGCACCGCCGTTCGGTTAATCAGGGATGTGACGACGAGACCAGCCTCTACGGTGAGCCGAGGAATGTTGAGCCGGGTGCCCTCCGTGGTGCCAAATGTGCCCCAGCGGTACGCTATCACTGCCAATTGGTTCCCCTGTGCTTGGGAAACTAGAAGACAAGCGCCATCAGGCGTTGAGTTTACACTGTGGGGTACTTGTTCGAGCTGGAGGGTGGCAGGTCTAGTCACCCGCACCCATAACATCAGCGATACACGGAAGGTATATGAAGCGACAGTAGGCGCACCGAAACTGTAGCGTCACCAAAGAAAATGCCCTCACATGCGCCGATGAATCGACAAGCACCATCTCTTCGCTCCCGCTCACAAAGCATGCATGGCGAATGGACAACCCCGCCTTGTACCACGGATGCAAGCTGATCGCATTGTTTGACGCCTGAAAGCCGCGCGCATCGTCGAACACGAAGATGTGCAGGAGGAGCTGTTAGCAACAGGCCACGCAAGGTTCAACAAAGCATTGGTGGCAACGACGTAAGCAAACAAGTACCTTGTCCGACGACACGACGGCCAACATCTTCTTAGTTTCGTCGTACGCCAAGAGAAACTCGTGGCCAATTTTTTCGCGATTGAGTCGTTTTCCGCGACCGCGCGCGATAGCTCCGTCTATGCTCGCCAGCCCATCGAGATAGACACACAAGTTCCCACTACGATCGGCGACAGCCAGCAAGAGCTTTTCACCCTCGAGCAGCTGTGCGCGTCTTCTCGAGATAGAGATAGAATTTATCTGGGGTTCTGCAAGTCAAACAAAGAGCCGACGAACACCGACTTACATCACCGAATGGCCCAACGGCAGCTTGAATGTATGTCTAATTGTAAATCGTGGCGAAGGAACCGCACTTGGATTGAGTTGCAACTCATGCCGATCCTCCGTCGTAAGGTTCATCAAATGCACAGTGTAATTCACCACCGAGTCTTCTTGTGACGCCCGCCAACCCGAGATGCGATACGACGTCGACGCGCTCCATACTGAAATGAAAAACGAAAAACAGAAGCGTTGAGCGCAATGGTGGGATGTGCAAAGGATAGTACAGCCTCGAACCTAAGAACCGCTCTCTTCGGGCCTCATTTGCGTCGGTAATGGAGAGCGTATATCTGCAGACAACGACGTCAATTTTTCTTCTCGTACGAGACAAAGCTTTGTATGACTTGCGTGTATGCGGTTTGTGCAGAGAGGCTGTTGAGCCGCCTGATCAGGTTCAGCCTCAACTTGCCCTGGTCCTCCTCTGCACTCTTGATACATTCGCACTTGATCCGCCTCAAGCACTCTTCTTCCAGCATTCTATGTACTGCTGGCGCAAGCTTTTGTACCATCTGCGTGATACCGACCTTCAAGCACTCGAACGCTCTCTGTCTTGCCTTATCCGCTAGCAGCTTCAATGCAGCGCTGTACCGCGTATACCGCTCCACATCCATCCCTAACTGTTTCAGAAATTGGCTGTCAGTGATCTGCACCGCCGCCTGTTCCGCACGAGGGACAAGCTCGTCCAGCAAGTCCGCTTCCACTTCGCTCTCCCGCAACGAGAGTGCCTTCCACGCCAACCGGATGCCGGCGGCCCAGAACGTTGGGCTTAGGGTGGGTTTCGTGTTGTTCCACTTCTCACCACTGCCGCCACTGTTCGCTTTCGCATCCTCCCTGGCCCGCCCCTCCAACGCAGCCTCCAACATCCGTGTGGACGTCTGCTCGAGGTTTATGTGTTTCTTTTTTAAGAGCGGAAACAGTTCCTTGAATAGACATATGCGGTCTTTAGCACTACGAAACTCAGTGTCGGCAATGCTTTGAAAAGCTTGACTGAGCTGCCGCGTAACATGAGCGTTTGCCTCTGGACAGAGAGCCAGGAGTTTCGAAAGAGGTTCTGGAGATCTCGATGTGAATGCAGTCCAGATCACTTGTCGGACCAATGCATACCTGGACTATCTACAGGTTTCTCTCCAGCATGCCCATCATAAGCAAACGCTGCTCGATCAAAACATCTGACATCGCCGTGAACGAGTAGAAAATAACGAGTACGGGTCCTACTCACGAGTACTGTCGCAATACTTCATCCAGAATCGCCTCGTACAACGACCTGCGAAGCGCCGAAAACTCCTCACGCAATCTCGCAGACGTGGCCTTACTCTCTGTCGTTGCGCGTGATTCTGACTCGCTTTGAACTGACAAGGTTTCACGCTTCCACTGCCTGCATTCTTCCGGAAAGCGTTTCTCAAGCCCGCAACGAACCAAGATTCTCAACGTATTGTCATCCAATTTCTCGCTTAACTGGAGGTGGTCGGAAGTCCTGCCAACCCCAGGAAGGCAGTGATTCAGTGGACATGACCCCCGCGGACAGAGAGGCATACTGACAGATATGTTTTGAGTTGCAAGGTCTCAACCGGACGCGCTGTGAATATTTCCTGCGTAACCCTAGCCTCTTGACGTTCCACTGTCATAAATCCCTGCGCCGTCTCGCCAAAGAGTAAAAATGGATTGATCGGCACATATGCAGGCAGATCCGGATTTTCAGAGAGCGCCTTCGGAGGTGCAATGTACCTCGAAACAGCCTTGAATCGCATGCCAATTCCTGTCAGCAGTCACGATACTAGAGGGCCGAACTGACATTGAACCCCTCGCGAACAGTAATAGACTGATCATCCCCGTTCGCTTGTGCAACTTCGAATGTGAACATGCGGTCCGATTCGCCATAGTGGACTTCGAGCGTCTCCTCGTTCTCTTCACTCCACAGGATAGTTTGTGAATGTTCGGGTGAGATCAACGCCACGATTTGATCGCATATTTTTGTTAGATACCTGAGCGTGGCTGAGTTCGACGACTGTAAACACAGCAGGAGAGAGGTGTGAACAAACCTCATGAAAGTGACACGATTGCGATGAACGGAGGGAGCTGCAGAGTCGTCCCACGTCGTGTGCTCAGGCCAATATAGAACGAATACTTGATGAGAACCCCGAGTCTGCTCTGGGGCATTGATGATGTAGAGGCCTGAACGAAGAGTCGGTTTCGTATTTGCACGAGTATCGGGATCGCCAAGAAGCTCTGTCGCGCTGCCAGGATAGTCTCAATACCACAAAAAGATGATCAATTACGGTGGGATGACAAACATGGTTTGATTGATAACGCCGAGCTGCAACAGGAACCGGACAATTTCTCCTTTGCTCCCATAAACCCCGACAGGTTTGATGATATACTTGTCAAGGGCCCCAAAGTTGACCTTGGTCATTGATGTATAAGCGCCCGGGCAAACGCTATTAATAAACATCTCGAGCCAGTTTTGGGATATTATGATCTTGTCGACTGACGCCCAACCGACAATGACAACAGGCAAGCAGGTTTGACTGAGATGCTTACCGAGACCACTACTTCCCTGCTCAGAGATGAGGTCGAGGATGCGGTACATGCCTTTGATGGAATAAACCAAGTCCAGTTTGTCGCATTGGAGGCGCGGCGCGTCCTTCTCTATCTATAAATCCGGTATCGAACCCGAAAACCTGGTTAACTCTCGAGTTAAATAAACGCACCATATCATTCAATGGAGAACTGGCTGCTTCGTTGATGGCCTGGTAAAGACCTTCGTTGTCATCAGAGACGTATTCATCGAACAGACGGCGCGCTTCATTGGAAACCAAAACGGAGCCAAGGGCGGACACGAGCTCATAGTCCGAGTCCGAAAGTGATGAAGTGATTGCCTGAGCCTGGGGGTGGAAATGGTAGGGCTTTCGGTATCTGGAGACGGTCCCCTCCCTGCCAGAGGGGTCTAGAACATCACCTGTCTCAACCTCTTTGACAGTATGATTACGCCAAGCATACCTTCTGCCTTTTTCTTGCCCTTGTCAAACTTACCAGGACCGGGGACGTATACATCGTCATCATCAGAGTCGTCTCTGAATGTGTCGGGAGGCATAGGGGATGGATCCATCGTGGGAAAACGACAGTCTTGCAGCACCTTTGAATGGCCTTAAAAGAGGGCCACCACGAGGTCGGCCACGATGCTGTAACGGTGAATACATGCTGCAGAGAAGCTGCAGGGTTTGCTGTACGATGCAATGTCGTTGTTGGACCATACCAAGACCTTCTCACCACGTTTCTGTCTAATAACGCCACGAAGAAATGATGGTACCAGTGAACAAGCTAGGTGACGGCCATTTAGGATCGATGAGATGCCCATATTGCTTGGTCGATAGTGGCAAACCGGAGACACGGAAACAGTAATCGTTGACTGTGCAACAACCACAGAAAAGAAGGAGTCGGGGAACACAGTCAGATGTGTTTATCGCTGACAGGAGAAATATAGCGCCCACCACCACATCCTTTGCCATCACCATCAGGAATGGAATTGTGATATGACTCTGAGAAAGGAAGATCAGGCTATAACGTAGTTTGGGAGAAGAGATGCCCCACGAAGACCCCTTCAATGCCCGACGGCGGCACCACAGTGGTAGAGACATCATAATCGTAGGTGTTCCGGTCCATCTAGTAAGGTGTGGGAACGAGTGAACGTGCACGATGTATGCAACTAGGTAGAGCGACGAGGTAGGTGGTGGCTGTAGTTCACTCCCAACCCCCATGACTTGAAATACCCAAAGTCTTCATGTCATTGGTCCTCCACTTGTCCGGCCTTTTGGAAGAAAATGCAGGGATATCTACCGGTGACGAACACGTGAGTGATAAGCGTGGACATACTGGCACCACTCCGGGCATGGTGAAATTGGAGTCGGATGAAATCGAATTTTTCACAGGTTCAGACAGCTGCAACCGCTCTACGATGATCTCAGCAGCCAGAAAGACCGGAGTCCAAAAGTTAACTGACCATAACTCCTAGATGTGATATAGGTATTGATCGCACGGGCGCCGTAGTACTTCTGGTGACCTCGCCGGGCCCTGTTACTATACCTGACAATAAACGATAACCAATAGTAGCTATATAGTGGACTCGGACAGATTGCTGACATATCAAAACAAAGACATAATTCTACAATACACGAATGTGGTGGTCCAATGAAATAAGAACTAGGAGCTACACGATTGATTCATTGAGCGTCCGAGGCTGGTCGAAACATGAAAAAAAAAACCCCGTCAAGAACATCACAGCGAATCGCCTTGGAGATAGTCCTTGTAGCCTTTGTACGCCGCCCGCGCATCCTCGTAGAGCTGTTCCAGCAAATCCAGCTCTTGCTCCGTCAACTCGTCCGAGTAACAACCGACTTTACGTTCGGATAGGAAGGCCTGGTCGACAGGGAGACGAAGCTGCGCCAAGATGGTCGCCTTCCACTGCTTCCACACCTTGGTGTTGTTGGGCAGCATTTCGTTCAAAAGTCCCGTCGGGTCTTGCAGTTGCAAGACGAGAAGCATAAACACCACCGCAGTGGTGCGCGTGCCCAACGTATACTTGCTCAATCTCGGGCCC
>JBBPNQ010000743.1:0-12363 GCA_038090975.1 Boletellus pseudochrysenteroides
GGTCCTTGATGTACCTGATGCTAGGAACACATCCAGACATTGCCTATGCAGTGGGAACACTCAGCCGTTTCAGTGCAAAACCCAAGTTCATACACTGGGAGGCAGCAAAGCGTGTGCTCCAGTACATCCAAGCCACAAAGGATATGGAACTCTGCTTTGATGGAACGGAACTCTCCACGGACCTAGACTTCCATGGATACTCCAATGCAGGTTGGTCACAAGACCCAGACAACTCCCGCTCCACCTCGGGTTTTGTGTTCATTAGCAATCACGGAGCCATCTCCTGGTCAAGTAAGCAACAAAGCATGATTGCACTCTCCACCATGGAGTTGGAATACATTGGACTCAGCAATGCCGGACAACACTTAGCATGGCTCCGGACCTTCTTTGATAAAATCGGACATTCACAAAAGGCCCCTACTGAGCTCTTTTGTGACAACCAAGCAGCCATTATCTTATGCCAGGATCCATAGTTCCGAGCCCAGACCAAACACATCCAGCGGAAGTACCACTTTGTCTGGGATGACTTGGTTGGAAAGGGAGAAGCAGTGGTCCGATATATCTCCACTAAGGACATGGTGGCAGACATACTCACGAAACCTCTTGTGAATGAATAGCACTGGAAGTTTGTTTGGGGAATGGGATTGCGGCTACACTCAAGTGGGAGTGACAAAGTACCATCAAACTCCTGAACAATCTCCTGGACTCCAGAGACCGTCAGTGGTAACTCCTAACTCCTAACTCCTAACTCCTGAGTCCCAACTCCTAAGTAAGGAGTTCCAGAGTAAGGGGTTCTGGAGTAAGGAGTTCCTATGCGATACAATGCCATCACTCGGTAATCTTTCTTATGCTCTCATTACCTTACTCACTTTGGCCCCATTTCTTGTGGCACATATTGAGGTACGAGTGTGCCTCCACCACATAGTATTTAGACCCCTACTCTAGCCATGAACACCTCAGTTGTTTCACCCATCTTTGGCAGCGACTGAGATGAGTTGCCTTTTACTTAATGTTTACCTCTCAACTCATGTACTGTAGTTTCCAACTCCATTAGGTAAATACACTGAGTTGTTTTGCCCATCTTTGGCAGTGACTGAGTTTCCAACTCTGTTAGGCCAAACTCCACTGAACTCCAGAACTCCAGAATTCCGGATTTTGACAGGGAGGGCATCAGCTTTACCCATAGAAGTACCAGCCTTATGAAGCCATTTGAAATTGAAATGAGTCAAGTATTGAGTCCATTGGGCTTGACATTGGTTTAGATCTCATCATTTCATAAACCATTGAAGGTTTGCATGATCATTCCAGATTTCAAATTCATGGTGAGTACCTTCTAGGTAATGACACCATTGTTCTAGACTGTGGATGATAGAGAGCATTTCTTTGTCAGCAACCAGATAATTGTGTTCTTCCAGAGTCATAGAGTGAGACAAAAAGGCATCAGGATGCCATTTGTTATCTTGTTCAATGGATAACACTGCACTGGTGGCAAAGTCAGAAGCATCCATTTCAAGGTGGAAGTGATAATCAATGTCAGGATAGGCAAGAATAGGGGCAGTGGTGAAACAATTCTTTAAGTCAGAGAAGGCATTCTGTTGTCTTTTGGACCAAGTGAAAGGGATGTCCTTTCATGTAAGATCTGTCAAGGGATGAGCTATCTGAGCATAGTCCTTGATGAATCTTCAATAGAAATTTGCAAGACTGAGAAAAGATCTGACACCTTTGGCATTTGTGGGAGCAGGCCAATTTTGGATGGCTTCAACCTTTGAATTATCCATCTTGATCCCATCACAAGAGATGACCATGCCAAGGAATTCTACTTCTTGAACACAGAAGGTGCACTTTTCTGGTTTTGCAAATAAGTCATTGTCTTCAAGACGACAGAGGACTTCTTTGACTATCTTGTCATGATCTTTGAGATCAGGGGATTCTGTAAAAATCATGATGTCATCAATGTAAATAATAATGACTGAATCCATATCAGCAAAGATCTCATTCATCATGGTTTGGAATATGGCAGGGGAATTGCAAAGACCAAAGAACATGACTGTGGGTTCAAAAGAACCTCAGTGGCAGATGAAGGCAGCTTTTTATTTGTCACCTTCTTTGATGTGGATACATATTGTTATATCCCCAGCAAAGATCTATCTTGGTAAACCATTTTGAACCTTTGAGCTTGTCTACAAGCTGTGAGATCAAAGGGAGAGGATAGTTGTTCTTAACTGTGTATTCATTAAAATACCAATAATCTTGCACCATTCATTTATGACCATCTTTCTTTGAGACAAAGAAAACAGGAGATGTTTGTTCAGATTTGGAAGAATGAATATAACTTTTCTTTAGTTGGTCATTGACAAAATCAGAAACTTCTTTCTGTTCATCAGTGGATAAAGGTATTAAGTGGCCTTTCTTTGGAACAAAGGTATCTTTAAGATCAATTGCATGATCCCAAGGTTTCTTAATGGGCATATGTTCAGATTCTTTCTTTGAGAATACTTCTAGATACTTGTGGTGTTCTCTAGGAATGAGATCCTCAGGTTTAGGATCAACTTTAGGCAGAGAAGTTGTAGTTGATTTGATACAATGATAATGTCATAAGGTATCTTGTTCATCAGATTCTATCTGATGAGCAAATGCAGGTTTGCCACGAAGAGAATTACATAACCAGGAACATCAGGTCATATGAACTTTTCCAGTAGACCAGTCTATTTCTGGATTATGGTTCTTGAGCCATGTATAACCAAGTATCAACTGATTCTCTCCAAGATCAGTGACTTCTGTGATCATACATTCACAGTGTCCTTGGTAATCAAGAATAACTTTGGCTTGATGTGTGATGGAACCAGCAGAATTGGTAGTATCATCAGCATTGTAAACTGGAACTGGTTTAGCTAAGGCTATAAGAGGAAGTTTGTTCTTGTTGGCAAAGGATCAGTCAATAAATATAGTATTTGCTCCACTATCAAGAAGTGCTGTAGCTTTGATAAAGTGATCATGATGGCAAATGGGAGCAATAGCAATGGGGAGAACTATTTTATGAGTATGAACAGATCTGATCTGAACAAGTTCTGGGATTCCTATAGAAGCAATAGAAGAAGGGGTATGAACAGAATCAAGCACCAGAACGAAGCCCTGGCTGAGCTTCTGTTCAACAAAAGACCCTGTTTGGCTATAATTTAGGTTCAAAAAGGAGTCACTAGAAGAAGAACATGAAAGGGAACATGATGAAGTGTTGGCAACTTGAACACCCAGATAGTTCAAGTCACTTTGGCTTTTCCCTTATTGGAAGGAACAAAAGTGGAAGAAGAAGAAGAAGAAGAAGAAGAAGAGAATCCATGTTTTTGACAAGCCTGTTTGGCTTCTTTCATATTATAAATCATTCCTTGAATGTAGCGAGCTCCACCATCATTAGCAGAGTCAGAACTAAGTTTGTCAAGAGATTGAATTTTTTGATGAAAGTGGGAACAAGAAGGCTTGTGATCACCATGAGACCAGTGACATTCATGGCATCATGTTGATGGCTTTGTGCAGTTCTTGGCAATGTGACCAGAGGAACCACAGTTATAACATCCTGCTGGAGGACACTTATGAGAGGATGATGGCTTCTTAGAGATGGCATCAACATCCATGGTGTTAGGGTCATGGTGTGATTGGTGGTGATAAGGGGATGGTTTGAAAGCAGTGAAAGCAGAAGGCTTATTCAGGAAGTGCTGAGTTTCAAAGACTTGTCTGACTTTGAGAATGGACTTCAGATACAATTGAAGGTCATGAGTACATTCACCACAATGAACAATCTCATTGTGAATCTCAGGGAGAATGTTGCCTTCAAGGATATAGGCAGCATGAGAATCTTCAATAGCAGATTTTTTGAAAAGCTTCTTGAATTCTTCAATGAGGTCAGAGACTCAGACTTTGTTGGACTGTTTAAGCTTCTGAAGCTTTTGTAATGCCCAATCAGGTTTAGTGATGGGATGGAAATGTTCTTGGAGATCTTTCTCCAAGGTATCCCATCTATAGTCATGTTCTAGCTGTAAGTGGGTGGATGTGAAGGTACTGGTGTGAGTACCAGTCATACAGGAGAGTACAGTGACAATGGCATCGTAAAATTGAGGAAGAATGGAATCTTGGTTAACTGTTAACCAGATGGTAATCTTTTCTGTTATGAACACACTCCTTAAGCCCCTATTGTAACCTTCGCAGACATCTTATCACTGCACCTATCTTATCTTTTGGACTTAGAACATTTTCTCAATGACTATCATGTGACTGGTCATGTGATCCGGTCTAGGCCTATGATGTCACTATGACATCATGCCTCACTCTTTTAATCCCCGATCACTTCTCTTCCATTACACATAGCCATGCACAGCCCCATTAATCTCCACTTGTTATGAATGCACTCCTTGAGCCCCTATTGTAACATTTATGGACATCTTATCTTTGCATCTATCTTATCTTTTGGACTTAGAACATTTCTTCAACGACTATCACGTGACTGGTCATGTGACCCAGTCCAGGCCTATAAGGTCATTATGACATCGTGCCTCACCCCTTTAATCTCTGTCCCTTCCCTTCCATTATGCATAGCCACGAACAGCCTCATTAATCTCCACTGTAGTCTAGAATGTTCTAGCCTATATGTGCATGGACCACATAGTCAATATGTACAAATACCTGTGTACTATATAACCTTGAATCCCATCGCCCCAAGAACCCTAGTCAAGTTCTTGTGGGAATTCCCCTAGTCCTTGATCCCTTTCCCTCACAAGTCACTTGTCGGTGGCCCTGGTCCTGTACAGGATTAGTGGTTACTTACAGAGAACTTGACTAACTCTTCGACCACTGTCACTGACACCCCCCCCATCTACTCTCCTCATCTTTGCCCATGCCCCCCAGCAGAAAGGGAAATCTCATAGCCGGCCCTGAAGCTCAACGGGAATTACTATAATCTACCCTTCCCCTCTTCTTTTATGTATTCCTTGGCCCTACAGCCTTGAAGGGGCAAGTCATTAAGACAAGCTCAAAGGGTCACCTCGAGAGGTGTTAAAGTGGCTGATTTCGGGAGATAACCTGAATGTGAAGGGACAAAGGAATAAACCTCAGGTGGGAATACTCACCTGGTAGATGAACAAGACTGGTAAGATCAAGTGAATAGATGGTGGATCTCTGAGAGACTCAGGAGGAATGAATAGAGAGATAACTCGTTAGATTAGATGATCACTAAACTGATCACCTTATATACGTAACAGTAATGTTTGTATCTATGTATGAAAGTGACCATAGATAGAAACATTCTAGAATGCTAAGTAAGAGTTCTAAGAAACTATCCAATGGCAGATAGAACTCTAGGTATGGCATGCTATGACATCATAAGTCTAGATCATTACTAACATGAATAGTGTCAGCTAAAGTCTAGACTAAAGGTCTGGATCGGATAAGATAAAATAATACCAAGAAATATCTATTCTGATAGGGGCTAATATAGATCCGATATCTATATTCTCAACACACCTCCTCACTGTTCATGTTGGGAATGGGGTGAATGTAAGCATTTTCCTACCTTCAAGAAACTTAAGTTTCCCTAAGTTCTTGGTAAAGATGTCTGCGAATTGAGTATTAGTGGTGACATAGAAAAGTTCTACTTCACCAAACTTGACAGCTTCGCAAATATAATGATTAGGAATGCGAACGTGTTTTGTTCGACCTTCTTGTGTGGGATTGGATGCTAAAAAGATAGCTCCTTGATTATCTACGCACATAGGAATGCATGACAGTGGAATTTTAATTTCTCCAAAGAGATTAGTAATCCACTGCAATTGTTTAGCACATTCAGTCATACCACAATATTCTGCTTCTGTGGATGACAGTCGAACACATTTTTGTCATCTGGAAAGCCAAGAGACTATTCCGTTAGCTAGAAATATTGCATAGCCTGTGGTAGAGTGAGATGTTTCCACATCACCTGCCCAATCAGTATCTGAATAAGCAATAAGTCCAGATTCGGTTCCAGGAGCAGAATACTTTATGCAGAGATTCTCAGAATGAGAAAGATAGCATACTATCTGCATGGCCTTCTGCATATGTTCTTCTGTAGGATTGGAAGAGAACTGTGACATCTTGATTACTGCATATGCAATGTCTGGTCTGGTTCCGAGCATAATGTATAGCAAGGATCCAATGACCAATTGATAACGACTTCGCAGAGAAGAATTCTCTTTTCCATCATTAGGATGTGAAATGTGTAAGCGGCTGCTAGATCCTGGACAGGACTAGGGTCACTGATGAAGAGACTTGTGAGGAAAGGGAGGCAAGAAGATCCAGGGGAATTCCCACAAGAACTTGACTACAGTTCTTGGGGTGATGGGATTCAGGTTTATATAGCATACAGGTGTTTGTACATATTGACTACATGGTCCGTGTGTGTGTAGGCTAGAACGTTCTAGACTATAGTGGAGATTAATGAGGCTATGCATAATGGAAGAGAAGAGGGCGGTAATTAAAAGAGTGAGGCATGATGTCATAGTGACATCATAGGCCTAGACCAGGTCACGTGACCCATCACGTGATAGTCGTCAAGGAAAAGTTCTAAGTCCAAAAGATAAGATAGTAGGGGGATAAGATGTCCGCGAAGGTTATGATAGGGGCTAAAGGTGCGTTTGTAACACCACCCCCCATCTAAGACTCGACTTCCAGGTGAGAAAAGACATCACGTTCTGCGGGCATTGGTTCATAAGTGTTAAATAGGGAATAGAAGGCTTTGGTCGTCATTCGTAGATGCTGAGGAGCCAAGGGGTGAGACGCATAAAAGTCCGTTATTGCGTCTTTGGCGTGTGATAAATTAGATTCTGGTTCCCACATATGGTCGGAGTCGTCGTACCCCTTCCAGTGCACCAGAAACTCCACCTTATTGCGTTTAGGGCGTGAGTCCACTAAATAGTCAACTTCATATTCTGTATCCCCTTTGTCGGTAACTATGAGGGGGCCAGGGGCGACGAGGGGTTGACCCAGCAATGTCTCCCGATACGGCTTGATGCGTGAAATATTAATTACGGGATGAATCTTCATGGAAGAAGGCAACCGGAGTTTCACCACGTTGCTCCCGACTAAGTCCGTGATAATGTAAGGGCTCAGCCACCATTCTGTGAGCTTCTTGGAAGCCTGGGGAAGTCTTAAATTAGAGGTTGAAAGCCAGACCTGCTGGCCGGTGGAGAATTTGTGGGACGCCAATCGTCATTTGTCGGCGTGCTGTTTCATGGCATCCTGTGCCTTTTTCATGGATATTTTGGCCTGGTCAAAGGCCACAGAGAAATCAGATGTGAAAGCATTGGCGGCTGGTGCCTTCCCTTTTGCGGGTTCAATGCCCATTTGGGGGGTGTATGAATGGGTCAGGGAGAAGGGGGTTTTATTGGTAGATCCAGCTACCCGATTGTTGATTGCAAACTGGGCCAGGGCGAGCCACTGTGGCCAGTCTTCTTGCCTTTCAGCGCAGAAAAGGCGGAGATATGTGGAGATCTCCCGATTCATACGCTCGGTTTGTCCATTGGTTTGGGGGTGATAGGCTGTGGACATTTTTAGGTCTATTTTAAGGACCTTTGCAAGTTCTTTCATTACGTCTGTGGCGAACTGCGGACCATGGTCTGATACTATTGATTTAGGAAGCCCATGGTGCTTCCACATGTTGTCTCGGTATAATTCAGCCGTTCCCAAGGCTGTCATGGTTTTAGTGGTGGGAATAATTTCGACCGACTTGGAGAATCGATCTACTACCACCAAAATGGAGTCCTTGCCATCAATGGTGGGGAAATCCGTGACGAAGTCTGCTGAGATATCTTCCCAGGGACCCTGAGGTATGGGAAGTGGCTGAAGCAAGCCTGGGGGTGCCTTGTTCAAGGGCTTCATTCGAGTGCAGCGATCACACCGCGCCGTATACTCCTCAATTTGTTTGGTCATCCCTGGCCATGTGTAGTATCGTCGTACGTGTTCCAGGGTTTTTTCATTGCCGGCATGTCCTACTACTGGAGAGTCGTGGTATTGTGTGATTATATCCTGACGTAAGGTTTCAACATCAGGGACCACGATTTTATTGTCTTTTCGCTCTAGGCTGTCTGCATCGAGTGTTGTCCCGTGGGAAGGGTTTTCCTTTTGGGCTTCCTTGACGCGCTTTAGGATTTCTTCCTTGCTGCCATGGACATGTGTCAATTCCACCCCTTGGATTCTTTCGGCTGGAAGAATCTGAACCTGGGTGTTGTCTTGCTCAATGCCAATAGCATGGTCTTCTCGGTGTGAGAGCACATCTGCTTTTCCCATGGACATCCCCGGCTTCTTTACTAGTAGGTAATTGAATCGGGACAGGTACTGGGCCCATCAGGCCTGCCTCCGATTTAGGTCTTGCTTTACCATAAAGTATTGAAGGTTCGCATGGTCCGTCCAGATTTCGAATTGAAACTTTGCCCCTTCGAGGTAGTGGCGCCATTGCTCGAGTGCAAGGATGATTGCCAACATTTCTTTGTCTGCGATAGGGTAGTTTCGTTGTTCCGGTGTCATTGCGTGGGAGGAGAAGGCTACCGGATGCCATTTTCCTTCATTTCAATTGATAGTACACCGCCGGTCGCAAAGTCTGAGGCATCGGTCTCCAGTCGGAATCTCTGATCATTGTCTGGGTAGGCGAGTACGGGTGCCGTGGTAAACCTTTGCTTTAAGTGCTCGAAGGCGGTGTTTTCCTTTTCCGACCACACCCATGGTTGGTCTTTCTTGGTTAGATCGTTGAGGGGGCAACTAATTTTGGAGAAATCTTGGATGAATCTCCGATAGAAGTTTGCCAACCCCAAGAAACTTTGTACTCCTTTGACGTTGTGTGGCGTAGGCCAGCCTAGCATGGCCTTAACCTTTTCTTGTTCCATTTTGATTCCTTCTTGGGATACGATCATTCCCAGGAACTCTACTTCTTTAGCAAAGAAGGAACACTTTTCAGGTTTGGCGAAAAGGTCGTTTTCTTGTAGGCGTTGAAGGACTTCTTTGACTACTTCCACGTGCTCTTCGCGTGTTCCAGAGGTGAACACCATTATGTTGTCAATGTACACTACGACACATGTGTCCATGTCGGCGTATATTTTGTTCATCATCGTTTGGAACGTGGCAGGGGAATTGCACTGCCCGAAGAACATTACCGTAGGTTCGAAACTTCCTCGATGGCAGACGAATGCTCCCTTCCACTTGTCGCCTTCTCTGACCCTTATGTTATTGTATCCCCATCAGAGATCGATCTTGGTGAACCACGTGGACCCTTTTACTTTGTCCACTAGCTGGGAGATCAGCGGGAGGGGGTAATTATTCTTTACCGTCCACTCATTTAGGTAGCGGTAGTCTTGCACCATGCACTTCTTGCCATCCTTTTTGGGTATGAAGAATACTGGCGATGTTTGGGGTGATTTGGAGGGCCGTATGTAGCCTTTTCGTAGTTGTTCGTCTACGAACTCGGACACCTCCTTTTGTTCTTCGATGGACAACGGGAACACCCTCCCCTTTCTGGGCACGAAACCTTCCTTTAGATCTATACAATGATCCCAGGGCTTCCTCGAAGGGAGATGTTCTGAGACCTTCTTTGAGAATACTTCCAGGAATTCGTGATACTCCCTAGGGATTTGCTCTTCCAGGGGTAGATCCGCCGTAGGTTGTTTTTTCTCCAAAGCCTTTATCTTGGCATAGGCGTATGGTGCGTTATGTAACTCCTGTTCCTCAAGGGTCCGTAAGAATGTAGGCCTTTCAGAGAGGAGGTAACATGTCTTAGGGCATCTGGTCATTTTTACCAAGCCCGTACTCCAGTCTATCTCGGGATTGTGCTTTTGGAGCCACATGTGTCCTAGGATGAGATCATTCCTTCCCAGGTTGGTGACTTCGGCGACCACACATTCCCGATGTCCTTGGTATTTGATAATTAATTCCGCTTTATGGGTGATGGTCCCGGCAGAGTTTTGGGTGCCGTCCACATTGTATACGTAAAGCGGCCTTTCGATCTTTGAAATGGGTAGTTTCTTGGTGGTTACCCATTTTTGGTCAACAAACACCCTGTTAGCTCCACTATCAAGTAGGGCTTTGCAGGGCGTCCTCCTTTCCTTATTTGTTACCGGACAGACATTGATGTCCACCAGTACTTTGTTCTTGATGTTAAAGGACCTTATGCAGATCCGTCCCAGGTTTTCTTTGGTAGCCTTCTCTTTATTGGTTAAAACGGAATTAAGTGTGCATTCCCGTGCACCAAGCCCATCTAGGGACCCTGTTTCGGCAGACGTAATAGAGCTATCTACATCGCTAAATTGTTCTTCCTCAACTTCTGCGCTAAAAGCTGCGAAACGGTTGTAGGAACTACTCGTACTATCATATCCTATCTTGTCCTTCCTTTGTTTTCCGGCAAACTCCGCGCTTACAGCAGCAGACGTCTTGCTGAAACTTCTCACGCTACCATTGTTCTTGGGAACTTGAACACCCGGTTTGTTCAAGCTCCAAATTCTTTTCCCTGTTTCTTCATTTCATTGATTTGCATATCATAAAAGTATGCTTTCATCTCCTCGTAATTCATTTGTTGGACCATTCAAGATGATCTGTCAGTGCCTTGTGGGCTCCGGCCGCCTTCTTCAACCGGAGATCCTGGTCGATCCTCCATCGTGCATAGCGGAATATACCTTGAGCACCTTCTTGTATGCCCTCCCCCAAGGAAGTGGCATTCGGTGCACTCTTTCTTTGGGATAGGGCAGGCCCATCTGCCATCTCGCTTAGCCTGGTGGCCCTCTTTTCCGCAGTTAAAGCATTTCGGCTTACCGTGGCTGACCGCGCTTATGTCCATGGGCTCTCTCCGGCCGCCAAAGGTTCTCTACCCTGAGGGAGTTCCTTGGGCTGGAGGGGTGTATCGGGTTCTTGCGAGGCGGAAAGCTTCCATGGAGTTTCCTACTTTGGTAATCTCCTCGATATAGGAGAGTACCGTCGTTCTTTGTCAGCTGTTTAGATATATTTGCCGCATGATCGGCTCAGCGGTGTTCCTTTCGAGAAGGCGGATCCCTTCTGAATCCGTCACTCCTGCTTCTTGGTAACACGCGAGCCAGCGCGTGAGGAAGGTTTGAACCTTCTCATCTCCTTTCATGAAACAGTGCTCCAGGCACTGCTTGGCGAGATCGGCTTCGTTTGCTGTCATAAATCTTTCTTTTAACATTCCTGCGATTTCCAATTCATCAGGCCACCCGAATTGGGACCCTCCGAGGTACTTCTTAATTTGGACACGAGCCCACTGGCCCGCGTGATTTTTGTCGGCTTCTCCCGACTTTGGTCCGATTCTTGTGAAGACTGCGATGGCCTTGTCTTTGTTGGTTTTGAACGCCTCGGCGTTCGCATCCAGGTATAGTCTTAAATTTAGCCACCAAGATTCGAAGTCTCGGTAGCTCCCATCAAATTTGCCGGGGTCCGGCACCCTTTCGACCTTTTTGGAGACGGTGGTCGTGACCGTTCCTTGTTGCTGCTGTTGTTGGGCAGCCTGCAGCTGGGCCAACTGTCCTTGTAGGGCATTAATTGTCGCGAGCAACCCGGCGACATCAAGACCGGGCGCTGCTCCGGTTGGCGGCTGCGTGGGTGGCGCGCTCGTTCCTGTGAACCCAGTATAGGTCGGGTCCAGGTTCATCCTTATGTCTGCAGGGGCAAAGCTTTCTTCGCTGATTTCCGAGGAGTAACTCGGAGACTGACTGAATCGAGACATTGCGTACTCTTTGTAAGCCTCGGACCGGTTGTGCCGGTGGAGGCAGTTGTCTTAGCAGGGGTGGGACGAGGTGTGCGTACCTCCTTGGGTCTAAATCGATGTATTCGCAGCGTTCTGCGTAAAGGTCGTTCAGGTCTGGGGTGTTGCCGAGATTTCTAAATCCAGCTCTTAGGAAATTGAAAAATTCTACGGGAAAGTCTTCTTGTTCCACCTTAATGGGGATGGCATTGTTGGGATCGAATTCAAGGGTAGGGGGAGGGGAAGAGGATTCTTTCTTGATTTGGATCATCCGTTGTATAGTACTTCGCGAGGATTGAAATCACTCCAGCAAAGATCCAATCGGGTCAAAAGCCTTCCTAACTTGGATGTGTACGTATCGCTTGTGGGCGGCAGGCACAATACCGCTCTTGTGCCGACCACAAGGGAAGACTACTTGCTATAGGTATGGAGAAAATGCGCCTCACAAGGACGCGGGACGTATCCCGAGAGAAGATGAACTATCGTATAGGGCGGGGATCAGCCGCTTTAACTCCTCTCGAGGAGACCCTTTGTGCGCGCCCTAAGGGGTTGCACCTGCACGGCTATAGGGCCAAGGTATACATAAAAGGGGGTTGGTATGGTAG
>JBBPNQ010000744.1:0-12335 GCA_038090975.1 Boletellus pseudochrysenteroides
GTCTCTCTCACGCACTGCTTGGTCTGTGCGCATATCCCCAGAGTATATAAGGGCTCATGTATTCGCCCATCTCCCTCTAGTTTTGTCCACTTGGAGAGTCCCCACTGTCTATACCCCCAGGCCTTAGTTGGCATACTCTTTCCAATTCCACATTTGCTCATTACTACTGTCTCTTGAGGGTTGTGCTAGTCCAGTTAGCATAAGCTCGTAACCAAGGACAAGACCCTAGCGCAACTATCATTGCTTGGTAGGCATTGGTTGTTCCAACAAGGGTGCCAGTCCCCGTTGGTGTTGGTCTGAAGAAGTACTCCTCCAGAAGCGAATTTGGAGGCGTCGGTGGCGATGGCAAAGGGTTGGGCAGGGTTGGGCAGGTGGAGGAGGGGTTTAGAGAGGAACAGTCGCTTTAATGAGTCAAAGGAGTTCTGGCATGCGGGGGTCCAGTTCTAGGGGTGGTCCTTTTTGGTGAGGTTTAGGAGGGGACGAGTGACATTGGAGAAGTCAGGGATGAATCGCCGATAGAAGTTGGCGAATCCAAGGAAGGAGCGGACGTCCTTAACTTTGACTGGAGTGGGCCAGGATTTGATCCCATTGAGTTTGATTGGGTCCATGGTGAGGCGATCCAGGGAGACAATCATCCCCAGATATTCTACTTCAGAGGCAGCAAACTGGCACTTTTCGAGTTTCAGGTGAAGGTCCAATTTGGTCATGCATTGGAGGACGCGTTTGGTACGTTCTTCATGGGTGGTAGCGTCAGGGGAGAAGATGAGGAGGTCGTCCATGTAGATGATGGGCCATCCTTTGGCTATCATGTTGTGGAACGAGTCATTCATGAACTGCTGAAAGGTGGCAGGGGAGTTGGTTAGGCTGAAGAACATGACTGTCAGCTCAAAGAGCCCTTTGTGCATGATGAAAGCTGCCTTCCACTGGTGTCCGTCCTTGATTCGTACGTTGTTGTAACCCCATCGGACATCAAACTTGGTAAATAGCTTGGCCCCTTTGAGTTTATTGATGAGGTCAGAGATGAGGGGGAGCGGGTAGGCATCTTGGACAGTGTGCTTGTTTAAGTACCTGTAATCCTGGCAGGGTTGGAGGTCGCCATTCTTCTTTTTGACGAAGAAGAAGGGAGAGGCTTGGGGTGAGTTGGATGGGCAAATCTTCCTGGAGGCGAGGTTTTCCTTGAGGAAGGCTTCGGTTGCTTCGTGTTCAGCGGGGGAGAGAGGGTATAGCTTTCCAACCTTTGGTTTGAAGGATTTATCGAGGTTGATCTCGTGGTTGTAGGATCGGGAGGGAGGAACATGGTCTGTGGCTTCTTTTGAGAATATGGAGGCAAAGTCTGAGTATTCCATAGGAAGGACAGGTTTGGGTTTGGCCTTTTCTGCAGCCATGGCGAGCTCTGTGGCGGTGGTCAATCTTGCGATCAAGTGGGATCCTTTGGGGATGAAACGGTATCCTCCTCGGATGACACAATTGATGATGTAATTATTCTCAGCCCTAGCAAGATAGGCCAACTCAGTTTCGTAGTCGAGGTATTCGTATAGTCTGCCATCAAAGACAGAGTCAACTTGGATATGTTTGCGGGGACGTAGGGGGGGTTCCTTGTCTTTGGGAGGACCAAGGACGTCGGCTAGGTATACTTCTTGGGACTGGTTGGTGATGGGGTCCATGGAGATGGTCTTGTTCTTCCAATCTACGGAGGGGTTGGCCAGTTGTAGCCAAGGAAATCCGAGAATGACATTCTCAGTTCCACAGTTCATGACATGAAAGAGGGTCTTATGGAGGATTCCTCCTACGCGAGTGTAGAGGGTGGTGGTAAAGAGGATTTTCCCATTTCAGTTGGGCGTTTTGTCGATGTTGAGCACGGAGATCGGAGTGGAGAGGCGGGTTTGGGGAAGGTGGTGTTTTCAAACAAAGGCCCAGTCTATGCACAAGATCTGGGCTCCGGAGTCAACGAGGGCGCGGGTTGCAATGACTGAGGAGGTATTGGAGGGTATCACTAGCAAGAGGGGAATTCGAATCGATTTCTTTGATAAGGAGGCTAGTGATACACTGAATACTGAAAACAGAGGAGGTACTTGCACTGTGGGAGTCCTCCTCTTCAAAAATCCTTCTCAATTATCTCAAAGGCCACCTTTTGGACCTTGAGTTCTTCATCGACTTCTTCTTCATCATCATCGTCTACTTCTACCAACTGGGGAATGTCCTCAGCGACTTTCTTCACCTCTTTCTCCTTGGTCTTCTTTGGCTGGGAGGTGGAAGGGAAAGTTTGGCAAGACGTCGCTCCGTGGCCAGGTTTCCTGCAGCAGAAGTGGAGATTCTTGGTGATGCATTGTTTATGTTCTTCAGGAGAGAGTTTCGGGATGCGAATGGTGTCAACATCCATGGCATTGGGGTCATGGGTCGGTCTGGCGGGGGAGTCGAAGGAGCAGTAGGGGGAGGTGTACTTGGTTTGTCGAGCGATGTCATCAGCCTTTTCCCACTGGGTCATAAAGTGGATGGCTTTGTTGTACCAATCGTTGATCTTGGTTGGTACGGTATCCATGCCCATGATGCGGCGCATGAGTCAAGCGGGGATCCCAGCGGAGAAGTAACCGATGAGTACGTTTTTGTTGGTAATTTCCAAAGTTTGAACTCGGTTTTGGAATTCAGAAATATATTTGTTGATTTCTGGGGTAGAGGTCCACTTCTTTTCAGAGTTGTGGAGTTGGTGGGTAGAGAGCCAGCTAATGGCTAGGGTCTTGGTATCATGATGTTTGAACGCCTTGCAGAATTCAACAAGGAAGTCGGAAAATTTCCCAAAGTTCGGGGGGGAAGAAGCTAGCATGGCTTGGCGGAAGGTCGCAGCCCAGGTGAGCACTGGCCCTTTTGTCATGTAGGAGAGGGCAAAAGCGACCCTCTTGGCGTCAGAGTTGTATACATCCTCATTGACTGAGAGGTAAAAGCGCACCGAGTCAAGCCAGGGGATGGCTTTGGCATAGTCGCCATCGAAGGCTTTGGGAGCACCGATCCGGAGTTCTACTGGTTTGGTGGACATAGTAACAAGTGGGGCGGGGGTTTGGCTAAGGGGAAGAAGGCCGAAGGGGGGTGGTGGGCGAGAGATGGGAGTAGGGGAAGGGGGAGTTGATGGTTGAGGAAGGAGGAGGGTAGCAGAAAGGTCGTGGGCGAGGGCGAGAGTGGCTTCTTCTTCTTCAGGGGAGGGAAGAGGGAGATTAAGATCTGAGTCCTCTTCTTCGGAGTGGTGGGAGGGCAGCTCAGAAAGGGAGTCTTCCCTAGACTGGCCTTGAGGGATTCCCCAAAGGGACGCGAGCAGTGGGGGTCTGGGAGGAATGGTGAAGGACCTGCAGTGATGGCAGTCCTAAAAGGGGAACCTAGTTCTTTTGCTATGCTTGGACCTGGTAGGCTCAAGCGTAGACTCAAATCGTCAGAGACAAGTGCAGCTCACTAGAGCGAAGGGGTTCCCAACAGTAGGGATTGAGACAAGGGGTGACGATAATCCCAACTATAGGGATGAGACAGAGGACGATGATAATCCCAACTATAGGGATGAGTGTTGAAAATATAGATATCGCATCTATATTAGCCCCTATTGGATCAGATATTTCTTGGTATTATTTTATCTTATCCAATCCAGACCTTTAGTCTAGACTTTGGCTGACACTATTCACGTTAGTAATGATCTAGACTTATGATGTCATACTGACGTCATGATTGCACCATCATGACGTCATAGCACGCCATACCTAGAGTTCTATCTGCTATTGGACAGTTACATAGAACTCTTACTTAGCATTCTAGAATGTTTCTATCTATGGTCACTTTCGTACATAGATACAAACAATATCGTTACATATATAAGATGATCAGTTTAGTGATCATCTAATCTAACAAGTTATCTCTTCATTCGTTCTACCTGAGCCTCTCAGAGATTCATCCAATATTCACTTGATCTTACCAGTCTTGTTCATCATCCAGGTGAGTATTCCCACCTGAGGTTTATTCCTTTGTCCCTTCGCATTCGGGTTATCTCCCGAAAGGTTATGAGCCCCACTTGACCAGTGGAGTTCGTCTTTTGAATTCACCGATGCCTCCCATGGTCTCGCGTGATGAACACTGGTTCTACCCCTTGATCCTCGATCTTCTGCTGGTGATCATACACATGTTCTCAGCTATCAAGGAAGGCGAGTTCCTAATATGTACTCATGACACAGTCATGATTACTTTAGGAAATGGTGGATTGATTTTCTGGCGTACCCCCGAGACTTTCTATATCATTTTTACGTTTATCATAAACAATGCGATGCACAATCTCACATTGTCCTGCAACATTCACAGTGTCACAGAGAACGTAAGTGATCAATCCACTTGGCCATTTCCTAGACCTCCACCGCCTAGTCCTCCTGCTCGTCCTATCCATCCTATCTCATTTCGTCCTTGTCCCCAGGCCTCTAGGCCTGCTTCACCTCCTTCACAGGAGAGACCAACCCATCGGCAACGCCGATATTCTTATCATTGTCCTACTCCGCCTCAGGTTCAACCTGAAACTATTCCACGTCCTATTGAGGACACTCATCAGGTACCACCAGGGGTACCATTTGAAATCCCTTGCCCCATTTGTTCTGGTGCAATAGAAAAAGGAGAGCGCCATCAACACGGAGATAGAGCTATCCTCCGATCAAACTCCGCAAACCTTCGAGTTCATGACACTCCTTTTACTATTTTTAATCGTCTTCATAATCCTCAGCATTCAAGCTCCAATTCTGCCTCTTCATATGGCATTCCTACTGCTGCTAGGAGCTTTGTTTCCTCCACTTCTAATCCTGTTTCTGGTCCACTCCTTGTTGAAGCAATTCTAAACAACGTTGGTTTCTACAACCTTTCTCATCCCCAACAACAAGATGTCGCAATGGGATCTCCCTGCATGGTCTCCCCTTCTCGAATCCCTTCCTTCATCTCCACAACTACAGTACCCCTCCATCGAGTTCACCACTCCAGTACCAGACCTAGCCAACATGGCTCCTCCAGCAATCCAGCCACAATTGCCTCCATTCCAGGACCCGATAGAGTTTTCAGCAGATACTCCTTCGCTGGATCTCCTGGAAATCAACTTCCCGCACGCACCACGGCACATAGCAGCTCCAGTCCCAATCCACCCCATTCAACTGGCACAGTTAGAAGCAGAGGTGAGAGAAGAAGACGAGCTAGACAGCTCAGAAGCGAGCGGGAGCATGGAGTCATTGGAAGAGAGGCTGATAGCAATCTACCAGGAGACCACCAACTGCCACACGGCGGTGAGTTATCTCAACGTCGAGAACCCTCACCATCAAATCCTCTGGGAGATTGAACCGGGTCAACAAGTCCTAACAACCTTCCCGCATTACAAGCTCCACCCCCTTCTCCATCAACTTCCTGTTCTCAATCTCAATGTGGCGGTAGCGCGGGGTTGTTATGCAGAAGTCGAGACCTGGCCATGGTATACCCAATGGCAGTACCTGATTCACCCGGGTTACCCTCTGTCGTTAAGCGAGAGACAAGTTCTCCCATTCCAGATTCCTCCTATTGAGTCTGGAGCCCCTTACATCGTCAATGCACTCACATACACTGACGAGACCATCGCCCAAGCCTTTGAAGGTGCAGGTTGGGCATTCCCGACTCAATCTCTCTATCCATTCCAAAGCCATCATGTTCATGGACAAGGCTTCGAGATTTTCAGGCGAGATACATTCCCTCCAACCAACTATACTAATGTTATGTTGGTCAAAGCCAACAACTCGCTGAACATCGTCTTTGACAATGAATTATGGAATCAGGATGACGACAAGTGGCACCTGGTACCTCCAGAGATGATGAGAGAATCGTGACACTACAAGGAAATGGACCAAACAACGTTTAATTTTCTTTTTGATCAATTCTTTCGATTACGACTTGCTGATATGAATTATGATATCTATAGACAATCTCGTACTATACAAAAGTTGATCAAGGACACAGCAGGTACTCCCCAAGAAGATGTCATTTACGCATCTTTGGCGGGAACTTTCCAATGAGGAAAGAGATCTGCTGCAGAAAAAGGTGAAAGACAACAAAAGTTTCGCCGCCTTACTTAGAGGTGGTAGACATTTACTTTCGTATTCACTTCCTTCAACTTGGCCTATAGGACACTTTGCCGTTGAGCCTTACAATTTTCTTATTCCTCTTGATCAATGTTTTTATAGTTTTCTTGACTGTAACGCCTGGAATAAAATTCCAGAGATTGACTTACCCTACATAATTGTAGAGATTCAGAAATTGTACTTCAACGAGGATTTACTAGCAATCTAACGATCCCAAATCCTCATTTCTTTCCAACACTGTACTTAGATTCTTTCTTTACAGCAAGTCAAGACCCTTTACCTACGGGTTACATTTTTCAGGTACCCATGGAGAAACGAAGCAAAGCGGAGTTGCAACAGTATTGGAAATCTATGACTTCTTTGGGTCTTACCCAAAAACAACGCCATTACCATGCTTGGCAACAACGGCAGAACAATATTTCCATGGGAAGCAGACTTGGGACATCCGCTTTACCTCCATTAGGACAACAAAGGACAGGACAACCAGGAACAGGACAAATAGGCAATGCACCATTTTCACTTCTTTCATACATCTACATGGATCTTTTTGATGACACTGGTTTAGCAGATATTGTTCATTTGCTATAAATGGCTGCCCTCACTACCTCCGCCGATTTCAAAGTCAACAATACCATCCTCTCACGTATTCCCGTTCTCAAAGGACCCTCTAATTACTCCATTTGGTCTGTCTGTGTCCAGTCTACTCTCGAGTCACTCTCCATTTGGGGATTTGTCTCAGGCACCATCCTTCATGCTGGTGTTCAACAGGCAGACCAAGACAAATGGGTAGTTATCGACAAACGCATCTGTGGCATTATTGCCAACACCATCAACGACTCCCTTCTTCATCATGTCACTTACGACTACGTCCAAGTAGGGACAGTGACTCATCCATCGGTTGCTAAATCACTTTGGGACAAGATGAATGGTCTCTTCGGATCCCATGGTCTCTCAGGCCAATTCCATCTTTTCCACCAAGCTCTTAACTCCGACATCCGTCTTCATTCTGCAAATGAAGATATCAATAGAATCACTTCATACTTCGACCAGATGAATCTCGCTGGTCTCAATTTACCAGACTCTTTCTGAGCCATGTTTCTTCTCACACGCCTTCCCCAAGATTTCTTTTCCTTTAGCTCCACTGTGGCTCAGACCACTTCTCAAATGGACTTTACCATTGATGTCATTACCTGAAAGATACTTTCAGAGATCGATTTTCGCAGCATGCGACAGCCGCTGCGATCCCGCATTTCGAATGTGGAGAAAGAAAATGATGTAAGCCATGCTTCCTTAAATCACACGACGGTAATTAAACGTGGTCCTCCACGTCACAATCAGTGGAAACGCCCTCAGGGGCAAAACTTTAACCGACCTGCTCCCAACCCTGGTTATGGCCAGGGACAACAGGGGTTTCAGCAGAGATGCCCTTACTCTTCTGTACAACAGAAGAATAAAGAACATCGTCATAAAGGCTTTGAATTGCAACAGGCTAACAAGGGCAAAGGAAAAGGAAAAGGAAAAGGAAAAGGAAAGGCCCCTCAGGCTAACACCATTGAGGGAGAAGGTTTTGTACATGAAGTTATCTCCGCAGACATTGAGCTAAACGAAGCAACCGAAGCAGAATCTAATGCCTCTTTAGGCAACATCACATGGTCTCATTATGACAATGAGCATGTAGACTATAATGACATGTCACGTTTCCAAGAAATCACTGAAGGCACTGACTTCAATTCTTGGGAAACTGGTGTTGTTGATAAAGATGCTGAGATGGATACAGGTATGGATATTGGCACCAATTCACCTTCCTTTCGACCCTGCTCCGTCTGATGTCTCTAAAGAAGGAGCAGGACCGTCTACGAGACGAGAGATACCGCTTATGCAACAACCGGAACCTTTTGTTCCAGAATCACCTACCATTTCTTTGGAATGAGAATTAATCTCTCGTAAGCAAGACAGGAAAGGAAAGAAGAAACAGACTTTTTCTCTTGGTGGATGTTATGCGTATTGCTTTCCTCGAGCGATGTCCTGAGAGTTGTACAAGGAGGACACTCACGAAGAGGTTCACTCGACTTGTAGAAACAAAGGGGAGGTCTAAAGTGTTAACGACTCGTTGACTAGTGACTTAAGATACCCACGCGAAGGGTTGACGAGGACGAAAGACTGACTGAGGGACTTAAGGGTGATTCGAGGATTTAGCAAGTAAATGCGTAGATTGAGAATGGAGGACTAGATACATGGGCAGCTAGTTATATCCTTTGAGACGCGTAAGCGAAGAACTCAATGGAAGGTGATAGAAGGGATGACTAAGTAGTGATGAGAGACACTACTGAGGAGATGACTGTCCGACGCGATGGAAACGGAGAGAAGGACTAAGCGAGTTTAGGTAAAGACGAAAGAAGGTTTAAAAGAAATACAAGTCTACCCGTAGACCGCATGAGATCACAAAGAAATGAATATGTTCGTAGCGAAAGAGTCCAGGAATGGGAGTACAAATGGGAGAGAGAATGGAAAAGAGAAGTATGCCATGGAAGAGGAGGATAATCGTAACAGTGGACTTGTTTCAGATGTTACGCATCATACAAGCACAGCAGCCCGGAACTACTCTACTTATATTACTCCTGATCCTCATCGGATTACACAGGAAGAATTTGAATGGGCCATAGCAATGGATGACGCTACAGAAGGAGTAGATCCAAATGATCTTATCTACGATTCTGTTTCAAATGAACACCTTTTGTTCTATATCGGAGCAAATACACTCCAGGGTGATTCTGCAGGATCAATTTTTAACCAGTCTCATTGGATGATCGATAGTGGTTGTACTGATCACTTATCACCATTTATAGATGACTTTGTTCATCTTGGTCCAAACACACGAACAGCCTCTGTGGCTAATGGATCAACTGTATCCATGCATGGACCTGGAACAGTACTACTACAACAGGATGACACCTCCTTTGACGCTCCTGTCTTAACCTTGAAAGAAGTATGGTTTGCTCCTCGATCAAAACATCACCTTCTCTCTGTATCACAGATGACTCGCCACGGCTTTCGCTGTGAGATTAATAATCAAGGATCATTTTTCTGGAACAAGAAAGGACGCATGGCGATACAGACTACTGCTTTATCCCCTGTGAACAATCTCCATTGGTTTCAGTCGAAACAGATTACTCCTATGGTGAAACTTGTTACCTCTCTTGCGGATGATCATTCTTATCCGATCTGGCATCAATGTTTTGGTCACACTTCTCACAATGCTCTTCATCAAGCTTCGACCAATCTATCAGGTGTTCCATCTTTATCCCTACCTTCTGCTCTTCCTCCTTGTCGGGGTTGTCAGATTGGTAAGATGCCTGATCGCTCTTTCTCATCCTCAAATAAACGGGCTTCTCGCCCTCTTGCTCTGGTTCATACCGACCTTGTTGGTCCTTTTCCAGTGGAACCATGATCTCGTGCACGGTTCATTCTCACATTTATTGATGATTTTTCCAGATATGCCTTGCTCTCCTTCTTGCAGGTCAAGTCAGGTTGTGCACAGCATTTCCACAATATGGTTACTTGGGCTAAGACCTTCACCGGTCACACCCTTACCTCCGTCTGTTCGGATCGTGGTGGGGAATATATGGGAAATGAATTTCAATCGTTCCTCACTTCCCGCGGTGTTACACACCAGACTTCTGTTCCCCATAAACCACAACAAAATGGACGTGCTGAGAGATTTAATAGAACCATATTAGAAAAGGCAGAAGCCATGCACCACCATGCCTGCCTTCCTAAAGCGTTTTGGCAAGACACTGTAGAGACATCAGTACATTTGTACAACAGACAGCCTATGCGTCGTCATAATTGGAAAACTCCCATAGAGTTATTCAATGGGAAGAAACCAGATGCATCATACTTTCGAGTATTTGGATGTCGAGTGTATGTTTTCATTCCTTCTGAGTCATGGCTGGACAAGTTGTCTCCCAAATCAGAAGAAATGACATTCATAGGATACGAACCCAACACAAAAGGTTGGAGATTCTGGTCACGATTAAGACATTGAGTTGTGATCGAAACTAATGCTACTTTTGATGAGAACTTCTTCCCTCATTGTTCCAAGGATCAAGAAGACAGACCTGCCCCTATTCCAATAGAAGATCTAAACCATCAATCGGGTGAGGATCAAATCGAACCTCATTCACACAGTGACACTCGATCACAGGTACCGGAACCTGATTGAGCAGTATATGTTCCAATACCTCTTCCAAATTGGAATAATCTGATTGAACCAATCGATCCACTTGATTCTCCTAAATCATCTGGACCATGGTTTCCACCGTATACACCTCCTAGACAAATGTCACCTTTAGATTTTGAGGATAGTCCTGCAAGATCAGAAAGAACTTTATTCTCTCCACTACGACCTGGTGTGAGAAGACACACTCCAGAATCTAGAGAACGTCCAGATATAGATGATATGCATCAGCACAAACGATATCTTGTTTCCAATTCTCCTCCTTCCCCATCTGATGATAATCAATGGTGGGTTCCAGCACCAATTTGAGCTAATTGGATGCCTCCCAGACAACATTCTGGAGAATCCTTACCAGAGTTTCGAATTCGTCCTCATCAATATCATCCATTAAGAGATGACAGATCTAACTTTAGACCCCCTGTTGCACAACGGAGATCAAATCGTGCACCTCAACCACGATTTTTACCTGATAATGCCTATGGTAATCGTCCACCAGCGCAAATTCAGAGAGATATAGATCAAGGACTTGAAACTATTCAGGAGGAGATAGAATCTCCAGATATGGAAGTTATACCTGATTCTTCAGAACAGGAACCAACTAATGAACAAGATAATTTAGGAGAAATGTACAGTAACAAGTGGTTGTCTCATCACTTTGCAGTTGCTGTAGATCATGGTGATTGGACCGTACCAAAACAATACCGAGATATAGCAAAGCTACCTTGAGATCAACAAAAAGCATGGTACGATGCCACTAAAGAAGAGATGAAATCTCTACATGACCGAAAGGTCTAGGACATAGTCACTTTACCCAAGGGTTGTCAACCTGTCTGAGGGAGATGGGTATTTGCCATACGATCTGGCAATCGTGTAAAAGCTCGCTTTGTTGCAAAAGGCTTTACACAGATCTTTGGAATAGATTACGAAGAAACCTTTTCACCAGTTGCAAGATTTGAAACAGTTTGGCTGATACTTGCATTAGCAGCACTTCACGATTGGGAAATCGAAGCATTGGACGTCAAAACTGCTTTTCTCTTTGGAGAACTGGATGAAGAAATCTATATGGTGCAACCTGAAGGTTTCACAATTCTGGGCCAGGAATCAAAGGTCTGTCGACTACGAAAGGCCATCTATGGTCTCAAACAAGCAGCCCTTCAATGGAACAAACTGCTTCATAAAAGCCTTGTAAGCTTCGGCTTCAAGAGATGTACAGCAGATTCTGGTGTTTATGTTAAGTTTATTGGCAAAGACATTGTTATTATTGTCATCTACGTTGATGATGCTCTTTTCATTGGTAATAACAGGGTGCTTGTTCTTTCTCACAAGAAAAAGTTCATGAAGAAATGGGAATCTCGCAATTTAGGTGAAGCAAAAGAATATCTTGGCATGCAGATTACGAGAAATCGTAAATCCAGAACTCTTATTCTTGATCAAATCAAGTACGCTTCTAAAGTTGTTAAGCATTTTGGTCAAGAGAATTGCAAAGATACTTCTGTTCCTCTTCCTACAGGATATATTCCACATCCTAATGATGGGAAAGAAAATCCTTCACTGTGAAGTCATTATCAATCGGTCATTGGATCCTTGCTTTACATCATGCTTGGAACCAGACCAGACATTGCATATGCTGTTATTAAAATGTCACAGTTCTCTTCCAATCCAACAGAGGAACATATGCAGAAGGCAATGCAGATAGTTCGCTATCTTTCTCACTCAGAGAATCTCTGCATAAAATACTCTGCTTTTGGAACTGAATCTGGATTAATCGCTTACTCAGATACTGATTGGGCAGGCGATGTAGAGACATCTCGCTCTACTACAGGCTATGCAATATTTCTTGCTAACGGAATAGTCTCATGGCCATCCAGACGACAAAAACGTGTTCGACTGTCATCCACAGAGGCAGAATATTGTGGTATGACTGAATGTGCTAAACAATTGCAGTGGATTACAAATCTTTTTGGTGAGATTCAAATTCCACTTTCACGCAT
>JBBPNQ010000745.1:0-12308 GCA_038090975.1 Boletellus pseudochrysenteroides
ATCATCTTATATACGTAAAGGTATTGTTTGTATCTATATACGAAAGTGACCATAGATAGAAACATTCTAGAATGTTAAGTAAGAGTTCTAAATAACTATCCAATAGCAAATAGAACTCTAGGTATGGCATGCTATGACATCATGATGGTGCGATCATGATATCATTATGACATCATAAGTCTAGATCATTACTAACATGAATAGTGTCAGCCAGAATCTAGACTAAAGGTCTGGATCGGATAAGATAAAATAATACCAAGAAATATCTGATCCAATAGGGGCTAATATAGATGCAATATCTATATTCTCAACAGAGCTGTGCTCCTAAATGAGCACAGGATTGGAGGTATCTACAAGGCAAGAATGTACATGGTAAAGGTACCAGAATAATACTATGTAGGTATATGAACTCTGGATGTCTGAAGACCTGGAGTTGATGTGAGAGGATGA
This sequence comes from Boletellus pseudochrysenteroides, assembly GCA_038090975.1. Classification (NCBI taxonomy): domain Eukaryota; kingdom Fungi; phylum Basidiomycota; class Agaricomycetes; order Boletales; family Boletaceae; genus Boletellus; species Boletellus pseudochrysenteroides. The sequence continues at coordinate 451 of JBBPNQ010000745.1, forward strand.
GGTGTAAGTGGAGAAGTCCAGAGTTGGACTTAGCTGATTCTTGGGATATGACAGTATCCCCCTCTTAGGCCTGAACCCCTGAAGGCCCTTTAGTGAGGGACAATGTGGAGTATGGAGGTCGGAGTCCAAATGGGTTTTCAATGCCTATAAAAAAGTCTGCTCTACCCTTGGTCTCATCTTCTCATATCACCATGTCTGAAAATGAAAACAACATCTGAACCTGGTCCAATGCCCAGCTTGTGGAGTGTGACAATGATGATGACAACCTGTGCATGGTGAAGTTTGCTGAATGGAGGAGGAGGATGAAGGAGAGGAAGGAGTTGAAGGAGTTGAGGAGGAAGGTGGTGGAGGAGGTAGAGGCAAGGCACAAGGCAGAGGAGGCTGCACAGAAGAAGGCTAAGGCAGTGGCCAAGGCAAGGGTAAGTTGGCATCCTTTTGCAGGATCTGGAGCTGTCTAAAGCAGGCAGAGTAGATCTGCACAGAGAAGCTGGTAGAGGGGTTGGGCTTGTGTGCTGACAAGGGGAAAGGGAGGGCATGAGAGGTAGGAGAGTGCTGGAGGTGTGAGGACCAGGACCTTGAGTGCAAGCCCAGAAAGGGCAAGTCCAGGTTGTGCATGGCCTGTCAAGAGGCTAGGGCCAAGTGAGTGGCCTGGAGTGGAGGTGATGGAGAAGTCACAGAAGAGAAAGCCCAAGGGGCAATTGAAGAAGAAGATGAAGAGGGCACAGAAAGAAGGTGTGTTACACTCAGACCTGATGGGTACAAGTGCAGACTCAAACTGCTAAGGTGGGGACAAGGGCTCACTGATACTGAGCTATCCCTAGGATGGGATACAAGGTTGAAGGACAAAGTAATCCCCTAGACTAAGGGATGAGAGGATGAAGAGGCACAGGGGTTCCCTAGATGAAGGAGTGAAGGGGACAAAGAGGCATTGAGGTTCTCCAGACAGAGGGGACAAAGGGATGAAATGACACAGAGGTTCCCTAGATGAGGGGACAGAGGCAAGGGTACAGAGGTTCCCTAGAGGGGATGAAGAGACAAAGTGACATAGAGGTTCTCCAGACGAGGGAACTGGGGTGAGGGTACTGAGGTTCCTCAGACAGGGGGGATAAAGGCTAGGATGCCCAAGGTTGATGTCCTTGCAGTGATGAAGGAAGGGTGTGATTACCCTGGCAAAGGCTGAGGGAAGGCTAGAGTGATATTCAAGTAGAACTAGGTTGGGTTACAATGTAGTGCTACAAAGGTATTTATACTTTAGGCAAAGAAGGTTTCAGAACTTAAAGGAACATTCCAGAATACAAGAGAATGTTCCATGGAACATCAAGGAAGAGAAGGGAGACATAAAGATGTGATGGCATTGGATGGGGGAGTAAGCATGATTATAAGGCAAATGAAATGTTGGAGAACATTTTGGAAGAATGGGGAGTAATTGTGTGAAAAGAAATGATAAGTCTAAGCATGAGGTAGATAGATCAAGGGAAAAGAAAAGGAAAAGGTAGACCCCCCTGGGTTGATTATAACAAGGTGTGTTGGCATTGTTGGAGGAGTTGGGGGAGGAGTTGTTGAAGGAAGTGTTGAGAATATAGATATCACATCTATATTAGCCCCTATCGGATCAGATATTTCTTGGTATTATTTTATCTTATCTGATCCAGACCTTTAGTCTAGACTTTGGCTGACACTATTCATGTTAGTAATGATCTAGACTTATGATGTCATACTGATGTCATGATTGCACCATCATGATATCATAGCACGCCATACCTAGAGTTCTATCTGCTATTGGACAGTTATTTAGAACTCCTACTTAGCATTCTAGAATGTTTCTATCTATGGTCACTTTCATACATAGGTACAAACAATACTGTTATGTATATAAGATGATCAGTTTAGTGATCATCTAATCTAATGAGTTATCTCTCTATTTGTTCTACCTGAGTCTCTCAGAGATCTAAAATCCACCTCTTGATCTTACCAGTCTTGTTCATCATCCAGGTGAGTATTCCCACCTGAGGTTTATTCCTTTGTCCCTTCGCATTTGGGTTATCTCCTGAAAGGAAGATCTGGTGATGGAGAGATGGGTCAAGGCCCTTTGGGTCTTGATGGAGATGGTGGTGGGGTTGAGGGACGTGGTCAACTGCCAATGCATGCAGATGGACTGCCAGAACAGCCTCCTTGAGGAACTGGTAGACCTCAAACAAGTGGAGGTCTACCAAGGGGAAGAGTTGGTTTTGGAGAAGGAGTCAGATGATGGAGCCTGGGTGGAGGAAGAAGTGGAGGTGGTGGAGGAGCTGGTGGAGTTGGCAGAGGAGGTTGGAGAGAATAGAGGAGGGATTCAGATGGTCCTTGGTGAAAAGGTGATTGGGGGTAAGGAGTAGTAAGTAGAAACAAAAAGTGTTATCTACAAACTTAACCAGAATGATGACCAGGCTTCTCTGGATACTGGAGGTGAAAGTTCTCAATGAGTTCTGAGGTGTGACTGAGTTCCATGGCCAACAGCCAAGAAGTTTCTTTGTTCATTCCTTCATATCTGGACCAGTATACTAAATATAGTAGCTTACAGTTTCTTCATTGACAGTCTACCTTGAAGTCAAGGATCTCAGAGATCTCAAACTCCAGTTCGCTGTCTACTTCAACCAGAGGTGGAGGTGATTAGACTCTATTCAGGATCTTGTTGGAAACAGAGGGTTCCAGCTGAGAAATGTGGAAGATTGGATGTATAGACTTCATAGAGTCAGGAAGTTGGAGGGTAAAGATATGGGTTCCTGCCTTTGTGATTATTTCATAAGATCCAAGATTCTTCTCAGAGAGCTTCTTGAAGGGTCTGGTAGAGTGGAAGTACTTTGCCTTTACAAATACTCAGTCACTGGCTTGGACATCCAGTGCCAGAGTTTGTCTGGCATCTGCTGAAACAACCAAAGCCTACCAAGCAATGATAGTTTGTGCTGGGTCTTGTCCTTGGTTATGAGCTATGCTAACTGCACTAGCACAAACTCACAAGAGACAATAGTAATGAGTTAGATGCAATTGGAAGAGTATGCCACTAGGGCCTAGGGTTGTAGACAATGGGGACTCTCCAAGTGGATAAAACTAGAGAGAGATGGGCGAATACATGAGCCCTTACAGTGACTCCCAAAACTTTTCCAATGTTTGACCCTGATGCAGTATGTAGTGTGCACTACAATCACCCTTGGAAATCACACTTAGTGTTGGTAGGACAAACAATGGTACATACTCTGGGCTACCCATTGGTTCCTGGATCATGTGATTTGGACCAGAGGAAGCAGAGATATGGCCAATTTCAAATAGCAACTACATTGGAACAATTTTGTCACTTTTAATATGGACAATAGAATCTCAAAAAAACTAGGGGATATTTGCTGTTGTTTGGTACTACAAACAAAGATATACATATAAATATGATGTCTGAGTCTGAAAATATTCTCACACCTCTTGACTTTCAACCACTATCATCATGTGATCACTCTCTACTACTCAGAAGAACACTATTCTTTCTCAGCTTGATGCTGGCCATTCCATCCACTCTATTGCCTCAAGTACAGGTATTGGCATTGCTACCATCTCTAGGCTTCATTCCAAGGAGCATTTTGACCTTCAAAAGTCTGCTAGAGGCCATCCATCAAAGCTTTCCTCTATTGATATCCATCATACTGTTTGTAAGCGACCGCTAGATCCTATACAGGACTAGGGTTACCGACGAAGAGACTTGTGAGGGAAGGGAGGCAAGGAGGTCTAGGGGAATTCCCACAAGAACTTGACTAGAGTTCTTGGGGCAATGGGATTCAAGGTTTTATACTAGTACAAGTGTTTGTACATATTGTGGTAATGGTCCGTGCGTGTATAGGCTAGAATGTTCTAGACTACAGCAGAAATTAGTGAGGCTGTACATGGCTATGTTAGAATGGAAGAGAAGGAACGGAGATTAAAAGAGTGAGGTGTGATGTCATAATGACATCATAGGCCTAGACCAGGTCACGTGACCAGTTACGTGCTAATCGTCAAGGAAAAGTTCTAAGTCCAAAGATAAGATAGTTGTAGAGATAAGATGTCCGCGAAGGTTACAATAGGGGCTTAAAGGTGCGTTTGTAACACTGTTCACCTTATCTCCAGCAGTAAGGCAGAGAATGCTGTTCAGGTCACAAAAACTCTGTCTACAGTCACCAACCAATCCCTCCATCCTAATACAGTATTCCATGACTTGAAAAAAGTTAGTATGAAAGCTGTAGTTGGGTCCAAATGCCCTCTACTTTCTCCCAAACATTGCAAGGCTTGCTTGGACTTTGCTTATGCTTATAAAGACTGGACTTTAAAGGACTGGAAGCAGGTGGTATGGTCTGATGAGACCAAGATCAATCATCTTGGGTCAGATGGCCACACATGGGCTTGAAAAAAGCCAGGAGAGGGGCTCAGTGATAGGTTGATTGAAGGAACTCTGAAGTTTGGAGGGGTTCTTTGATGTTGTGGGGGTGTATGGCTTGGGATGGGGTTGTTACAGTCATGAACAAACAGGTCTAAACAGTGGACAACAGTGGTAAACAGTACCTGGAATTTCCCTAGATTTTGTTACGCTTGGACCTGCTGGGCTCAAGTGTAGACTCGATTCGTCAAGGGCAAGTGTGGCTCACTAGAGCGAAAGACTTCCTAACTATAGGGATAGTCTTCAAGGGCGAAGGTACTCCCTAACTATAGGGACGAGACTGAGGTCAAAGGAAATGTCCTAGGTTGAAGGTCCTAGCGACAACTGAGGAAGGGCTGAGGAGCCTCTGACAAGGGGCGAGACAAGAGTGATAGTTCGAGTAGAACTAGGTTGCGTTACAACTAGTGCTATGAGGGTATTTATACTTGAGTCGCGGAAAAAGTATGGAAGGTCATAGAGTGTTCTGGAAGAAAGGGGATGTGATGGCATCGGAAGAAAGGGTAATCAGAATGACAAAGTAAGGAGAATTTAGTCATACAAATGCAACGACAGCGGATGGAAGAGTAAGCGTGATTACAAGGCAAATGGAACGTTGTGGAATGTTATGGAATGGTGGAGAGGTAATCGCGTAAAAAGAAAGATAAGTCCTAGATGAAGTTTAACAGATGGGAAATAGTTAGGGGTGCCGGTAGATCGTAACAGATTTATCCTGATTTATCCAACACTTGTACTGGCACTACAAGGCTCTAAAGCTATAGTCAATCCTTGCTCATCCTTGAGTCATGTGACACATCACCTGACACATCATGTGACACTCACCTAGACTCTCTCACATGACTAGACCTGTTACAAACACATCCCTTGAGCCCCTATCGTAACCTTCACGGACATCTTATCAGCATACCTATCTTATCTTTTGACTTAGAACATTTCTTCAATGACTATCACGTGACTGGTCACTTGACCAGTCTAAGCCTATGATGTCACCATGACATCATGCCTCGTTCCTTTAATTGCTGTTCCCTCTCTTCCATTATGCATAGCCACAGACAGCCTCATTAATCTCTACTGTGGTCTTGAATGTTCTAGTCTGTACGTGCACAGACCAGCATCACAATATGTACAAACACATGTATAGTATATAGTCTTGAATCCCATCGCCCAAAGAACTCTAGTCAAGTTCTTGTGGGAATTCCTCTAGTCCTTGATCCCTTTCCTCACAAGTTCCTCATTGGTGATCCTGGTCCTGTATAGGATTAGCGGTTGCTTACAGAGAACTTGACTACCCTTTAACCACTATCACTGACACCCTACCTTTGCTCCTTTCATCTTTGCCTGCGCCTCCTAGTGGTAAGGAGAACCTCATAGCTGGATCCAAGGCTTAACAGGACTTCACTATACTCCACCCTCCTCCTCTTCTATGTATTCCTTGGCCCTACAGCCTTGAAGGGGCAAGTCTATAGGACAAGCTCAAAGGGTCACCTCGCGAGGTGTTAAAGTGGCTGATCTCTGCCCTCTACTATAGTTCTCCTTCTTTTGGGATAAAAGTCCCACATTCACATGAGGTGCATTTTCTCTTTACACCTAGTTAGTAGTCCTCCTCTATGACTGGCACAAGAGTGGTACTGTGCCTGCCGGCCACAGACGATATGTACATAACCAAGTCAGGTGGCTATCAACCTGATTGGTTACCCGCTGGAGTGACTAAGATCCTCATGGGCTACAATACAACGGATGATTCCTTTCTTCAAACACAAAAGCTCTCCCCTTCCCCCACTTGCTGAATACGACCCGAACAACATGGTCCCAATCAAAATTGAACAAGAAGATTTCCCTATGCACTTCTTTGACTTTCTAAGGGCTGGATTCAGAAACATCAGCAACACTCCCACACCAGAAGAACTCTATGCCTACAAGTGAAAGTATATTGATAACGGCCCAAGGTCTAAAAGGCAAAGACCACTTCCACCAAGAACCCCCATGCCTCCACTGACACCAATACCGGCAAGAGGCCTAGCACAAGTAAGAAATGTATCCATCCAGTCTGTCACCGAGCTTGGTCTTGGAAATCAGCAAAGAAAGCTTTGCCCCTGCCAAAACAAGAATAGACCCAGACCTGACGTTTACTGGGTTTGCCAGAATGAGCACGCAGCATGGCTCACAGCCTTCTGTGCCTCCGCCAGGTCTTGACATCGCTGGCTTGCTGGCAATAATTAATGCATTACAACAACAGTTGGCCTCACTGCAGGCCACACAGCAACAGCAGCACCAAGGGACAGTCATGACCACCATATTCAAAAAGGTCAAGAAGGTCCCCAACCCTGGAAAGTTTGATGGCAGCTACCAGAAATTTGAATCCTGGTGGCTAAATTTAAGACTGTACCTTGGCCAATACCAAGGCGTTCAAAACAAATAAGGACAAGGCCATCACGGTCTTCACAAGGATCAGTCCCAAGTCGGGAGAAGCCGACAAGAACCACGCGGGTCAATGGGCTTGCATCCAAATAAAGAAATACCTTGGAGGGTCACTGCACATGAAACAACCAAAGCCTACCAAGCAATGATAGTTGTGCTAGGGTCTTGTCCTTGGTTACGAGCTTATGCTAACCAGACTAGCACAACCCACAAGAGACAATAGTAATGAGTAGTATGCAATTGGAAAGGTAAGCCACTAGGGCCTAGGGATGTAGACAGTGGGGACTCTCCAAAGTGGATAAAACTAGAGGGAGATGGGCGAATACATGAGCCCTTATATACTCTGGGGATATGCGCACAGACCAAGCAGTGCGTGAGAGAGACTATACTACATATAGTAAGAGACCAATGGGATCACATGTACAGTAAGCATATATGACTATAAGGCAGTGCATACCAGTGCACATGAGGCAAGGGCATAGGGCATGATGAGCCAGGAGGCGAGACATGTGGTGATGCATGAGGTGAAGGCAATGCATAAGGCTGTACCAGGCAGCGGAGATGAAAGGCATGAGGCTATGGCTGTGGCATAGCCATGACATGAGGCGAGCATGTGGTATTCATGAGATATGACATCACTATGATGTCATGGTCTAGGTCTAGTCATGTGATAGAGTCTAGACGACTTGTCAGGTGATGTGTCATGTGATAGGTCACGTGATGCAGGAGCGAGCAAGGATTGACTATGGCTTTAGAGCCTTGTAGTGTCAGTACAAGTGTCAGATAAATCAGGATAAATCCAGGGAAATTCCAGGTAGTGTCTAGCACTGTTGTCCTCTGTTTAGACCTGTTTGTTCGCAACTGTAACACAACCAAACCTTGTCTCCAACCTTCCAAGGGGAGAACTTTCGGGTGATGTGTCGAGTCATGAGGTGATGGGCATTCTCATGGGCAGCGAGGGCTTCCTTTCTGGATTCCTCGAGGAGGGAGAGGTGGTTGGAGAGGGCGGGGATAAAGGTCTTTCCTAAAGGAGGGTAGGCGCGGGGTTCATAACCAAGCATAAGGGAGAATGGGGATTGTTTGGTGGAAGAATGGGGAGAGGAGTTGTGTTGAAATTCGGCAGTAGTGATGAAGGAAGACCATTTGTCAGGTTGGTTGGTACAGAATAGTCGAAGATAGGTTTCTATCTCTTGGTTGACTCGTTCGGTTTGACCATTGGTTTGTGGGTGATAGGCGGTGGAGAGACGAACATCATATTGAAGTAGACAAGCTAGTTCGCGAGTGAAGGCAGAAGTGAATTGAGGTCCTCGGTCAGAGATGATGGAGTCATGTAAACCAAATCGTTTGAATACATTGTTGAAGAAGAGAAGAGCTACTCCAGCGGCATCAATGGTTTTGTTGCAAGGAAGGAGGATTACCCCCTTCGTAAGGCCGTGGTCGACCACGACCAACAGAGAATCGAAACCTGAAGATAAGGGAAGATCGGTGATTAGGTCCATGGAGAGTTGACGGAAGGGAAGAGAGGTGGAGGAGGGAATGGGAGTGAGGGGCAGGGTGGTGGGATGAGTGTTAGCTTTAGATTGTTGGCAAAGAGCGCAACCAGCGATAAAGTTCTTGACAAAAGTAGAGAGGCCAGGCCACCAGAAGTCGCGTTCAACGAGGGTTTTAGTGCGAAAGAAACCCATATGGCCAGTAGTCGGGGAGGTGTGTAGAGCATGAAGAAGGGGAGAGCGAGATGGGGGAGGGACATACATGCGATTGTGAAAGTAAAGGTGGCCATTATCAACCGACCAGTCTTGAAGGGTAGAGCAAGGGAAAAGAGGGGAGCCGTCTTGGAGGTTTTGGATAGCCTGGAGAACAAGGGGGTCGGAAGAGGAGGCAGTACGAATATGTCGTGCCAGAGATAAGTCAAGGGCATCAATGATAGTGGGATCAGGGATGATGGAAGCGGCAAGATTATCAGAAGAGGTGTCCACAGCATCCTTGCGGGATAGGGCATCTGTGGGGGCCATACGGGATCCTGGGGTAACCTGCCAGACAAGGTCGAAGTCCTGCAAAAAGAGAGACCAACGGGCTTGTCGGCGGGATAATTTGCGAGGGTCTTTGAGATACGAGAGATTCTTATGGTCGGTGAGGACAGTGACTGGTAAAGAGGTACCCATAAGGTATTGGCGCCATTCTTGGAGGGCGAGAATGACGGCAAGGAGTTCTCGGTCATAAATGTTGTAGTTTCATTCGGCGGGGGAGAAGGTTTTGGAAAAGTAGGCGCAGGGATGAAGGTCACCATTGGTATCGGCTTGAAGGAGGACGGCACCGGCAGCCAGAAGAGAAGCATCAGTCATGATAGAGAATGGTTTGGATATGTTGGAGAAGGCAAGGACAGGAGCAGAGGCGAACTTGGAGATTAAGGTATCGAATGCATGTTGTTGAAGGGGTGTCCATAACCAGGGTTCATCCTTACGAGTGAGAAGAGTGAGCAGAGCAACAAGGTTAGAGAAATTGGGGATGAATTTTCGATAGAAGTTGGCGAAACCAATGAAAGATCGAACTCCTTTAACAGAGGTAGGGGGAGTCCAGGTAGTGATAGCTTTGAGTTTAGTGGGGTCCATGCGAAGTTGTCCTTGCCCGATGATGAGTCCTAAGTACTCCATTTGAGGGGCGTCAAAAGAACATTTTGAGAGTTTCAAGGAAAGATTATGTTCCCTGAGTTGTTGGAGTACCCGTCTGGTGCGATCATGGTGAAGGTCCAGGTCTGAGTGGGTATGAATTCCTATGTCGTCCATGTAGATCTTGAGCCATCGTTCAGAAAGCATGTCGGTGAAGATGTGATTCATGAAAGCTTGGAAAGTAGGAGGTGCGTTGCTAAACCCGAAGAACATTACAGTTGGTTCAAAAAGTCCAAGGGGGGTGATAAAGGCGGCTTTCCATTGGTCTTCTTCCCGGAGATGAATGTTGTTGTACCCCCAACGAATGTCAAATTTGGTGAACAGGGTAGAGTCTTTCATGTCATTGATGAGTTCAGAGACAAGTGGGAGGGGATATGCGTTGCGAATGGTGTGGGAATTAAGATAGCGGTAATCTTGACAAGGATGGAGGGTTCCATCCTTTTTGGGAACAAAGAAGAAGGGAGATGCTTGGGGGGATTTGGAAGGGACGATGCGTCCAGTTCGGAGGTTTTCTTCGACGAAGGTCTTACAGGCTTCATGTTCTGCGAGGTTCAATGGATAGATTTTCGCTATTTTCGGTATGAATGATGGTTTCAGTTCAATAGTGTGATCAAAGGAGCGATGGGGAGGCAGGGTACTGAACATCTTTTCTGAGAAGACGTCGGCGAAGTCGTGACACCAAGAGGGGATTTCTTGCTCAGAGGTTCCTTCTTGTTGGGCAAGTTGAGTGGAGAGTGTGATCTTGCCAATATGTCGAGGGTAAGGTTCATCATGGTCTTCCTTCCAGGGCAGACTCTCACGAAGAGGTGTGACGGCTTCCTGGAAGGTTAAGGTGTTGGCAGTCCAGTTGATCTGTGGGTTTCGCCTTTTTAACCAAGTTATTCCTAGGATGATTCGAGGGGTTCCTAATGACGTGACAAGGAAAGAGACGTTATCAGAGGCATCTTTGGAAATGATAGAAGCTGTGATTGAATACTTGATTGTTCCGAGACGGTTAAGGGTTCCATCAACATTGTGAGCACGAAGAGGCTGAGGCAGTTTTCGGATCGAAGATCGTAGGTATGGGATGAGTTGGGAATCAATGAAATTACTAGTTGCTCCACAATCGATGAGGGTGGTTGTGTCAATGCTTTGGGAACCGACTTGTAGGTGAATGGAGAGGTGAAGGGTTCATTTATTTGGCATTCCTACAAGTACAGCAGCGATATCTAGGGAAGGGGATGTTGATACAGCTTCCCTATTCAAAAACCCAAGTTGGGATCGTCTTTAGTTTCTTCATAACAAAGTTTAAGAGTTTGGAGGATTTCTCCTTCATCTTTTCCAGAGGATCGGAGATTGCTGACATAGGTCTCTAAGGCAGAGGGGATGTTTTTGACTGGAGGAGTCGGGGCGATGGTTGGAGAGGTGGTAGTCGTGGCTCTGATTTGCTGTGGGCGCTCAGAGCGATTGGAAGAAGGTGAGGCCCTAGCGTTGTTGAAGGCATTGCACTGAGTAGCATTATGGCCTTTCTTCCGGCAGCGGAGACAGAGTCCTTCCCGGAAACATCGGGCACATTCGGTTGGGGTTAGCTTTGAGATTCGGATGGAGTCTACATCCATAGCGTTGGGGTCATGGGTGGTGGTCCGATTGGTGAAGGCAGAGGGGTTTCTGTGTCCCTTTCAAAGGGCAGCGATGCGAGCTTTTTGGGCATGGAAGGTCTTGGCCTTCTCGATCCATTCTTTGATTGTGGTGGGGACTGTGGTCATTGACAAGATCATTACGGCAAGTTGTTGATCAAGCCCAAGAGAAAATTGGTCTATGAGAGTATTGTCATTGGTGACGCCTGCTTTGGCTGCTAGGTTTTGGAAGTCCGTGATGTACTTCTGGAACCCATCGTCGGGTTCTCCATCAGATCATTTGAGGGACTTCTGAATGAGCTTAGCTAGCTCCAGACGGGCGGTGGCTTTGGTGTCGAAGGGGTAGAAGGTTGATTCAAAATTCTGTGAGAACTTGTTGAAAGTTTTCTTGGAGGTAGGTATGTTCTGGTTGGCCATTCGGTCATACCACATCTCAGAGAACGAGACGCCACGTCCTTTACTCATCTTGTTCAGAGTGGTCATGATCTTGACCTCGTCGTTGGCATACAGAGTGTTATTGATTGCGAAGCAACCTTTCATTGCTTTGATCCACCTAACCGCATCAGTTGGTTCTCCAGAAAAATCTGTAGGAAGGGCAGCTTTAAGCTCAGTCATGGTTGTCCAGAGTGGTGGGGTCGGGGGGGGTGGTGGCTGTGGGGTCTGGGGCGGTGGAGGCTGAGGGGTCTGGGGCGGTGGAGGCTGAGGGGTCTGGGGTGGTGGAGGTCG
>JBBPNQ010000746.1:0-12303 GCA_038090975.1 Boletellus pseudochrysenteroides
CCATGCTATTGTTACGATCACTACCAAAGAGCCCCTATTTTTCCTACATTTTCTACGCCAAGTCTATGCTCACAAGACATGTCGCTTGACTTGTCGCTCCTTGCTCTTTTTCATGTCACGTGACTTATCACATGACGCATCACGTGACCTATGTCCAGACCTTCATCACATGACTCAGTCTAGACCATGACATCATTACGATGCCATACCTCATGGTATGCCTCATGTTATTAATCTCCGTGCTGTGCATGGCTATGCCACTGCCTTTGCCTCATGTATCATCTCATGACTCGCCTCATGTCTCCTCATGCTCTATGCCCTTGCTTCTTATGCCGCATGCCTTTCATCTCCATCTGTCACATGCTCCATTCTTACTCATAGTCGCTTACTGTACATGTGCTTCCTTTGGACTCTTACCTTACATAGTAGTTGTACTCACACGCACTGCCTGGTCTGTGCGCCATCCTGTAGAGTATATAAAGGGGACCACCTGTGCCTTACAGCTGCAGTCTTGTCCTCTTGAAGAGTCCACCAGAGCAATCCATGACCCTTGACTTGCATCTATTGTCTTAGCCTCAACTTGAGCTATTTGGTTAGCTTTGGTTGTTTCAGCTATGACACCAGAACAACAGAACTACCCAATTGCAGATAAGGAAATGTTGGCAATTATCCTTGCACTCGAGCAATGGTGCCACTATCTTGAAGGAGCGAAGTTCCAGTTTGAAATTTGGACGGACCATGCAAATCTTCAATACTTCATGGTCAAACAAGATCTCAATCAGAGACAGGCCAGATGGGCCCAGTACTTGTCCTGATTTGATTATCTACTAGTAAAGAAGCCTGGTACCTCCATGGGAAAGGCAGATGTGCTCTCTCGCCAAGAGGATCATGCTATCAGCATTGAGCAAGATAACGCACAGGTCCAGATCCTTTCAGCCAAAAGAATCCAAGGGGCGGAACTGACACGTGTCCATGGTGGCGAGGAAAAGATCCTAGAATGTGTCAAAAAAGCCCAAAAGGCAAAACCCTCCCATGGGACAATGCTCGATATAGACAGCCTAGAGTGAAAAGAAGAAAAAATTGTGGTCCCTGACGTTGATACCTTACATCAGGATATAATAACACAATATCATGACTCCCTGGTGATTGGTCACACTGGCAACAAAAAAACCCTGGAGCATGTACAACAATACTACACGTGGCCAGGAATGACCAAACAAATTGAAGAATACATGGCATGGTGTGATCGCTGTGCCAGAATGAAACCTTTGAACAAGGCACCCCCAGGCTTATTACAGCCCCTTCCCATACCTGAGGGTCCCTGGGAAGATATCTCTGCAGATTTTGTCATGGACTTTCCTACCATTAACGGCAAAGACTCCATCCTGGTGGTAGTAGACTGATTCTCCAAATCAGTTGAAATAATTCCCACCAATAAAACCATGACAGCCCTGGGAATGGCTCAATTATACAAGGATATTGTGTGGAAGCACCACAGGCTTCCCAAATCCATCATATCTGACCACAGCCTGCAGTTCACCACTGACATAATGAAAGAACTGGCAGGGGTCCTCAAAATTGACCTCAAATTATCAACCACCTATCACCCCCAAACGGATGGGCAGACAGAGCGCATGAATCAGGAAATCTCAACTTATCTCCACCTTTTCTGCACCAAAAGACAAAGTGATTGGCCACAGTGGCTCACCCTGGCCCAATTCACCATCAACAACTGGGTAGCCTTGGCTACCAATAAGACCCCATTCTCCCTTACCCACTCCTATACTCCCCAGATGGGTATTGAACTGAAACAAGGAAAAGTGCCAGCCGCCAACACATTTATTACCAACTTTTCCACAGCCTTTGACCAGGCCAAAACAACTATGAAAAAGGCACAAGATGCCATGAAACAACAAGCCAATAAGCAATAATCAGCATCTCACGAGTTCTCTGTCGGCCAGCAGGTCTGGCTTTCAACCTCTAATTTACGACTTCCCTGTGCTTCTAAGAAGCTTACAGAAAGATGGCTGGGCCCCTACATTATTATGGACCTCGTCGGAAGCAACACAGTCAAACTCTGGTTGCCATCCTCTATGAAGATATATCCCGTAATTAATATTTCACAAATCAAACCATATCAGGAGACCTTGCCAGGACAACCCTTGGTCGCCCCTGGCTCTCTCATTGTCACAGACGAAGGGGATATGGAATACAAAGTAGATTATTTAGTGGACTCATGCCTTAAATGCAATAAGGTGGAGTTTCTGGTGCACTGGAAGGGGTACAATGACTCCGACCAAACGTGGGAACCAGAATCTAATTTATCTCATGCCAAAGGCACAATAACGGACTTTTACACGTCTCACCCCTCAGCTCCTCGGTGTTTACAAATGACAATTGATGCCTTCTACTCCCTATTTAACCCCTATGAACCAATGCCCACGGAACGCGACATCTTCTCTCACCTGGAAGTCAAGTCTTAGATGGGGGGTGGTATTACGAATGCACTCCTTGAACCCCTATTGTAACCTTCATGGACACCTTATCTTTGCATCTATCTTATCTTTTGGACTTAGAACATTTTCTCAACAACCATCACATGACTGGTCACGTGACTTGGCCTAGGCCTATGATGTCACCATGACATCATGCCTCATTCCTTTAATCTCTGCTCCTTCTCTTCCATTGTGTATAGCCTCACACTACCTCATTAATCTCCGCTGTAGTCTAGAACATTCTAGCCTATATGCGCACGGACCACATAGTCAATATGTACAAACACCTGTATCTTATATAAACCTGAATCCCATTGCCCCAAGAACTCTAGTCAAGTTCTTGTGGGACTTCCTGCTAGATTCCCTTGTCCATTTTCCTCACAAGTACTATCATCAGTGGCCCTAGTCCTGTATAGGATTAGCGGTTGCTTACATTGGCAATGGAGGCTATCTGTTTGTTTGGACTAAGATGAATGAAGTCATCTATAAAGGGTGATAAGTGATCAGTACAACCACTATCAATTGTTACGAACACACCTTTAGCCCCTATCGTAACCTTCGTGGACACCTTATCATTGCAACTATCTTATCTCCGGACTTAGAACTTTTCTTCGACAACCATCATGTGGCAGGTCACGTGATCTGGTCTAGGCCTATGATGTCACTATGACACCACGCCTCACTCTTTTAATCTCCGTTCTCTTCTCTTCCATTACACATAGCCCGACACTGCCTCATTAATCTCTGCTATAAGTCTAGAATGTTCTAGCCTACATGCTCATGGACCACTACCACAATATGTACAAACACATGTATTGTATATAACCTTGAATCCCATTGCCCCAAGAACTCTAGTCAAGTTCTTGTGGGAATTCCCCTAGATCCTCTTGCCTCCCTTCCCTCACAAGTCTCTTCGTCGGTGACCCTAGTCCTGTACAGGATCTAGCAGTCGCTTACATCAATCATCCAATGAGACTGGTTAATGTTACAAATGCACTCCCTGAGCCCCTATTGTTACCTTCGCGGGCATCTCATCAGTCACTATCTTATCTCTTGAACTTAGAACATTTCTTCAATGAACTATCATGTGACTGGTCACGTGACCTGGTCTAGGCCCATGATATCACCATGACATCACACCTCACTCTTTCAATCTCCATTCACTTCTCTTCCATTATGAATAGCCTCACACTGCCTCATTAATCTCTGCTGTAGTCTAGAATGTTCTAGCCTATATGTGCATGGACCATGTAGTCAATATGTACAAACACCTGTATCTTATATAAACCTAAATCCCATCGCCCCAAAAACTTCAGTCAAGTTCTTGTGGGACTTCCCACTAGTCTCTTGCCCACTTTTCCTCACAAGTATCTTCATCGGTGACCCTAGTCCTGTACAGGATCTAGCAGTTGCTTACATAGAACTTGACTTCTTTTGACTACTGTCACTGACACTCCTCACCTCTTCATCTTTGCCCACACCCCCCAGCGGTAAGGGGAAACACATAGCCAGCCCTGAGGCTCAATGGGAACTACAATAAACACCCTCCTCCTTATACATATACCTAGGCCCTACAGCCTTGAAGGGGCGAGACCTTAGGTCAAGCTCAAGGGGTTGCCTTGAGAGGCATTAAAGTGGCTGATCCCCACCCCATACTATAGTTCACCCTTCTTTTGGGATATGTCCTGCGTCCATGTGAGACGCCTTTTATCCTTACAAAAGTAGTCTTCCTTTGTTTACAGCGCAAGAGCAGTACTGTGCCCGCCATAAACAAACAATACATACACATCCAAGTCGGGAAGGCTATTGACCCGATTGGATCTCTGCTGGAGTGACTAAGATCCTCGCAGAGTACTATACTACAGATGCTCCCTCACATCAAACAAGAATCCTCTCCTCCCTCCCCTCTCGAATTTGACCTGAACAACGCAGTCCCAATCAAGGTAGAACAAGAGGACTTCCCCCTCAAGTTCTTCGACTTTCTACGGGCCAGTTTCCAAAACATTGGCAACACCCCTGAACTAAATGACCTCTATGTGGAACGCCACGAATACATCAATCTAGATCCAAGGAGGTACCAACACCTCATCCCACCATCACTAAGGAATCCCACGCCTCCTCCAGCACCAATACCAGTAAGAGGCCTAGCACGAGTACGCAATGTCTTGATACAGTCTATCTCCAAGCTACACCCCGGAAACCAGCAAAAAAAGCTTTGCCCAAGAAAACAACAGGATGGATGATCCTGATGTTATGAATGCACTCTTTAGCCCCTATCGTAACCTTCGCAGACACCTTATCTTTGCATCTATCTTATCTTTTGGACTTAGAACATTTCTTTGACAACTATCACATGACTGGTCACATGATCCAGTCTAGGCATGTGATGTCATTATGACATCACGCCTCACCCTTTTAATCTCCATTCTCTTCCCTTCCATTTTACATAGCTACACATAGCCTCATTAATCTCTGGTATAGTCTAGAACGTTCTAGCCTACACATGCATGGACCATTGCCACAATATGTACAAACACCTGTATAGTATATAGCCTTGAATCCCATCGCTCCAAGAACTCCAGTCAAGTTCTTGTGGGACTTCCCACTAGATCACTTCCTCAGTTCCCTCACAAGTTCAACGTCAGTGACCCTAGTCCTGTATAGGATTGGTGGTTGCTTACACCTCTCTTTCTATTGAAGGAGGTATAACTTGGTCTTTCTATCATGGCCTTGCAAGAAAACATTTTCATGCAGATCACCAGAAGTAGTCATCATATTGGATCTTCCAAAACTGAGGAGAAATTGCCATGCTGCCCACTGGCATCAATTATTGAAGTCTTTTGTAAGAAGGGTGTGCCTGTGGCAAATGTGGATTTCATGATATTGGTTCATGAATATGTGAGAGACCCAATAGTATTTAAGATTGCCTAAGAGAACAAAAATTTGCCTAAGATCAATGGTGGCACAATTTAAGTAAGTTCTGCACACCCGAAGCAAATGATAGATTTGGAAATGTACATGTACATGTGGTTGCAGGTGATCATCTTGTCATCTGACAAGTCTATGAGCTCGATGTGCGGGATTCCTTGATATGCCAATCATGACCAAACTCACACCAATGTGCAACTGTCAACAAGAATAGCGGCTTTGGAAACAGAACTCAAATCTGCGTTAATAGCCTATCGGAAAATTGAATTACAAACGGTTTGCAAAGGGGCACAATTTGAGGATGCTTGCACCACATGCTCTAAATTGGATTCATATTTCAAAAGAGCTAGCACAATGGTGCAATTCGCAGAGGAGGATAGCGATGTAAATGCCTACAATCAAGTTATCGAACACATTGGCATACTTCATTCGATTATGCTCATTTTGGGTTTGATAATTTAGATATACTGCTTGGTAAATAAAATCGGGTTTCAGTGATGCCACATCATCAATTCAAAGTTCCGACGAGGAACAAGCAATCTCCGATTCACGGGGCCATTTCCGTTCTTTGGCGGATAAGACAACTTTTGGTTTGCATCGTATCCTCGTCCAACGCTTGTGTTACTGTGGGACTCTATCGAGGAGCCGCAGCTGAGGAATAATTCTGGGCCAATGAGTCGCTCGCTATCCGAGTCGTCAGTCGTTTTTACATGAAAGACAACAAATTTGGCAGGTATACTTTGGTCCTGGACTTTAATCGAAAATTACCAGGTCTGGGCCGGTTCCTGTGTGGCCCGGGCAATCATGTACCCACGGCCGCATTGCGACCGCATTGTAGACGCGTGTTCAAGCCCAGCCTTGTACACCTACCACCACCATCGCTCCCTCAGTGAACTTATACTCGCTTTGACATCACAAACACTCTCAATCTAGCTCAAAGTATGGACCCGATCGCGTATGTGCACTTGTTACCTTGGTAATTTGGTTGAGAATGTGCTGAACGTGCCTCTAGAACAAGAACAATCACTATAAAGGGTAGGCTCCCAGCGCTGGACTTTCACTTGCGAGATTAGCTTCTTTTTTCAGACATCGAGCTTCACGCTCAAGGACAGCGTAAACTCTCGCCTGCGGGGCGATTCTACAACCAGTTTTCAGTCGGCGATGCCAAGCGATCAACCGACGTGGCCAAGGAGAAAAAGAATCGTACTTGTTGGAATGAAAATCTATCTTTGTGAGCACTTGCCCATCCCTTTGCGCAAGGAACTGAATATTGCCAGTGATGTGGATGGTCATTCCGTTTTCGTCGTCAAGGTTTACCGAAAACACCGCATCGGAAAGGACGAACTGGTCGCAGGTCTCACTGATACCATCGGCGGGGTGTTGGGAAAGCTGAAGGATGGTGGTACGAAGCTACTTGTGTGTCACATAGTCTATTGACACGATTTCTGCGATCAAAGTGTTTGAAGAAAATCTTGGAAAGGGTACCTCTGATAGGTCCACACTCTCGGGGATGACCATCAAGTTTGTGTTGGTTGTCGAGTCACGCGAGGATGTTAATGCAGAAGAACTTCAAGCTACAGATGCCGTCACCAAGGCGACCGAAGGAGTCAGCACACTCGGCTCTGCGCCCTCAGGTGTCGGCCTCGTTAGTTCGGTGGTCACTACTGGTACAAGCGTCGTCACGGAAGTACAGGCATTCGAGAATACGTGGGGCATTCTGTTGGACAGGATGGGATTGTTTAACAAGATTGTGGCTGACATCGCTCAGGTACTTGGCATTTGGCGTGTCGTTCTTGCTCATCCGAATGTCACATAGGTTCACCCATATGCATCGCTGGCATGGTCTGTTATATCAGCTGCGAACCAGGTGTGTCCCGTCGGTCGACATCTGAACTTTTTGTTGATCGCCGGGGATGTTTCGCACAGGTACTCATCAACCAGAAGGATCGCGATGAACAGATCATTCGGTTAGCAGGCACGATGAGCGACGTCTTCGCGTTCGTTCATGATGCCGAACCGTTGAAAGCAATCGAGGCGCATACACAGACCATTACACTTCTGGTTCAGCAGGTGACGGAGTGCGGGTATTTTATCACCGAGTACGCAAAACAAAAGAACTTTTGTGAGTTGTCGTTGGGTTTATAATGTCCACCACTTACGTCGATATCTAGGGATTCGAGCGGCAAAGTACACGATTTCCGATATCGACGGAAGGATTACGTGTTATCAAGACAAGTTGCGGGAGCTCAAGACCGCGTTCTTGGAGAGAGTTACACTGCAGACTGAGCTCACTGTCGTGCGTATGATGAATGTCGTGGAGCATACTGGTATGTCCTACGCCTTATGATTGACGTCAGATGTTCACGGATGGGCAATACAGCGGAATCTATGGATCTGAATGACATGCCATATGGGTTCGGGGCTAGATATGCGCAAGAGAAGGGCTGCTTGCCAGGGACTCGGGAGTCTGTCCTCCACGAGATTTGTGACGTTCTCAACAATTCCGCCGAAGATGCCCCAAGAGTATGTCTTCTGACCGGGGTCGCCGGATCGGGAAAGTCTGCGATTGCTCACACGATCGCTCGGCTATTCGACGGGCAAGAGAGGCTAGGGTCGTCGTATTGCTTCGCCAGTACGGACGTCGCGAGGCGGAATCCGCAAAATCTTTTCAGTACTATTGCGCGCGACCTATCCGACCACGATCCTCAGTACAAGTCCGCCCTTTGGGGTGTCGTGAAAGATAACCGGGCGCTTCGCACATCGACATCGCCCTCAGAACAAGTCGAGCGGCTGATCGTCAAACCCAGCGCTTACCTCCATTCTATCGGGCCCCTTATCGTCGTCATCGACGCGCTTGATGAGAGCGGACACGCAGATGATCGCCGACCACTGTTAGATACACTATCGAGACACATCACCGAACGGAATCTTCCCACCAACCTTCGCTTTCTCATCACATCTCGCCCGGAGAGTGATATTCTTAATGCACTTCCCTTTGGTCGACAAGTCATTCGTAAACACCTAGGGGACGTCCCGGAGGGTGAGACCGACAAAGATATTGAGAAATTTATCCATTATTCCCTGGATCAGTACACCGAACTCGACTCGTCATGGCCAGACAGGGGCTGGTGTCGACTACTTGTCCAGCATTCCCAGCACCTTTTTCAGTGGGCATCCACCGCATGCAAGTTCATCAGCGGGGACAGCGCTATTGGATTCGACCTATGCGAGCGGCTTGAGATGCTCCTGCAAAGCGGCAATAGTTATGATATCCACCCGCTGGACATGCTTTACCGAACAATACTAGAACAACGGTTTACACTGCCTGGCTCTCGGCTTCGGTTTCGTGATACGATGGCTGTTATACTTGCGCTCAACGAGCCTCTCTCAGTAGTGTCTCTGTCTAGTCTCTTTGGCGGTGGTCTGAGAATTCGAGAGATCATCAAGCCCCTGGGATCATTGCTAGATGGTGTGCACGATGAAGACAAGCCCATCCGGCCACTTCATACATCATTTCGCGACTTCTTGCTAGACGAGGCTCGCAGTTCGACTTTCCATGTCCACATCCTACCCCATCACTCCCTCTCTCTTGGACGGGCGTTGCTTGCCTGCATGCGAGTTATGCTCAGGTTCAACATCTGCGACCTCAAAGACTCCCGACTCAAGAACACTGCTGTCCCAAACCTGGTCAATCAGGTGAACAAGGCCATACCCCCCTACCTGTCATACTCATGCCGATATTGGATGGACCACCTGCAATATGCTGACTGTACACCAAAGTTGTTGAATGAGGTCACACTCTTCTTCAGGGACTTCTTTCCCTATTGGCTTGAAGCCATCAGTATCCTCTCCCTTTCATCCCCACAACCATCAATCCCATCTGCCATAGAGACATGTGCCATCCTAATGACTTGGGCTAAGGTAAGATGCAGACTAGTGATATGAAGTCAGTACTGAAAATGGTACTAGGGCCAAGAGATTGCCATTCTAGCATCAGAAGGATCCCAGTTTATTCAAGTGTTTGCTCCTGTCCTGAGAGAATCTACCCCACACCTGTATCTATCAGCCATGCCCCAGACACCCACCAACTCTCCACTCTGCCAACTCTGGGTTGACCACCTTCAAAAGCATGTGTCAATCACTTCTGGGCATCCAACTAGTTGGCCAACAGAGGTCCATACCCTCCAAGGACATACATCTTCTGTCAACTCTGTTGCCTATTCCCCTGATGGCAGCTACATTGTCTCTGGCTCTTCAGACAGGACCATTAGGGTTTGGAATGCAGCCACTGGTCAGTGTGTGGCAGGTCCATTCAAGGGGCACACAGATTCTGCTAGATGTGTTGCCTATTCTCTTGATGGCAGGCATATTGTCTCTGGCTCTTTGGACAAGACCATTAGGGTTTGGAATGCAACCACTGGTCAGTGTGTGGCAGGTCCATTACAGGGGCATACACATTCTGTCTGGTCTGTTGCCTATTCCCCTGATGGAAGGCACATTGTCTCTGGCTCTTTGGACAGGACCATTAGGGTTTGGGATGCAGCTACTGGTCAGTGCATGGCAGATCCATTTCAGGGGCACACACATTCTGTCATATCTGTTGCCTATTCTCCTGATGGAAGGCACATTGTCTCTGGCTCTTTTGACAAGACCATTAGGGTTTGGGATGCAGCCACTGGTCAGTATGTGGCAGGTCCATTCCAGGGGCACACAGGCTCCATCTGGTCTGTTGCCTATTCTCCTGATGGCAGGAACATTGTCTCTGGCTCTTTAGACAGGGCCATTAGGGTTTGGAATGCAACTACTGGTCAGTGTGTGGCAGGTCCATTCCAGGGGCACACACATTCTGTCTACTCTGTTGTCTATTCCTCTGATGGCAAGCACATTGTCTCTGGCTCTTCAGACAAGACCATTAGGATTTGGGATGCAGCTACTGGTCAGTGTGTGGCAGGTCCATTCCAGGGGCACACACATTCTGTCATGTCTGTTGCATATTCCCCTGATGGCAGACACATTGTCTCTGGCTCTCGGGATGACACCATTAGGGTCTGGAATGCAGCTACTGGTCAGTATGTGGCAAGTCCATTCCAGGGGCACACAGATTCTGTTGAGTTTGTTGCTTATTCCCCTGATGGCAAGCACATTGTCTCTGGCTCTTTAGACAGGGCCATTAGGGTTTGGAGCGCAACTACTGGTCAGTGTGTGGCAGGTCCATTCCAGGGGCACACACATTCTGTCTACTCTGTTGCCTATTCTCCTGATGGAAAGCACATTGTCTCTGGCTCTTCAGACAAGACCATTGGGGTTTGGAATGCAACTACTGGTCAGTGTGTGGCAGGTCCATTCCAGGGGCACACATCTTCTGTCAAGTCTGTTGCCTATTCCCCTGATGGAAAGCATATTGTCTCTGGCTCTCAAGATGACATCATCAGGGTTTGGGATGCAGCTACTGGTCAGTGTGTGGCAAGTCCATTCCAGGGGCACACACATTCTGTCAACTCTGTTGTCTATTCCCCTGATGGCAGGAACATTGTCTCTGGCTCTTCAGACAAGACCATTAGGATTTGGGATGCAGCCACTGGTCAGTGTGTGGCAGGTCCATTCAAGGGGCACATAGATTCTATCATGTCTGTTGCCTATTCCCCTGATGGCAGCTACATTGCCTCTGGCTCTCAAGATGACACCATCAGGGTTTGGGATGCAGCTACTGGTCAGTGTGTGGCAAATCCATTCCAGGGGCACATAGATTCTGTCTACTCTGTTGCCTATTCCCCTGATGGAAGGCACATTGTCTCTGGCTCTTGGGACAATACCATTAGGGTTTGGAATGCAGCCACTGGTCAATGTGTGGCAGGTCCATTCCAGGGGCATATGGGCTCCATCTGGTCTGTTGCCTATTCTCCTGATGGCAGGAACATTATCTCTGGGTCTCATGACTATTCCATCAAAGTATGGAAGGTGAAAGATCTTCTTTTCTTTAGTGATTTACATGAGGTAAATGGCTGGATTCAATCTTCTACTGGTGCTTGCTTTGGCTGGGTTGTTCCTTGGAATAGATCTATCTCTTATCTTCCCACCCATTCTTTAATTATATCTTCTAAGAATACTTACCAAGCTGACATTGATAGTTCTCTCTTTGGGAAATCCTGGATTGCTTGCTGGAAATAGCTTTCAACTTTATTTTGATGCTCATGTTATGTTTTAGTATGGTGTTTTAGTATGCAACTTACTTCCTGTCTGCTTTATATTTTACACAATCAAAGGATCTAAGAAGTTAATTATTATTAGCTTGACTGTGACTTGCAAGATCATGCCAGGGCAACATGATGTGTCACTCATCCCACAGATATTAGAATCAAAAGACATTTGTACTCAGCTAGAGAGACAATTTGTTGAATACATGTGGGAGTGCCAGCCCAAGAGGCAACAAGTCAAACCCATGAGGAAGAGGGAGACAAGTTTTCGACAGAAAAACCAAGGTAATTACTCAACTGGTTCTTGCAGCTATATGCATTGGTCCAGTACCTCCTTTGTTGTCATAGAGGCCACCATGATTGCCACCACAATGGCTGTCTATTTGCCACTCACCACAACCACTTCAGGATTCGTCGTCACGACAGTAACAGCTGTCATTGGCGATAGATCGCAGGGTCATTCATACGACTCACGACCTCAGACGGTCAAGGTGTTTGGCAGCGGGCAGTATAGGTGCCCGCCAACGGTCACATGGAGCCTAATAATTCCAACGAGTATCAGCTCAGCCAAAAAAAAACGCCGAACGCCATCACATCGCCTTTCTCATTGTCGTAGTGTACCGATCATGTCCCGCGGGAATGGCAGCATCTGCATCCTCGACGCGAAACTGAACTCACGGGATTCG
>JBBPNQ010000747.1:0-12300 GCA_038090975.1 Boletellus pseudochrysenteroides
TTTCATCCAGAGGGAAGTATCCGCCGAGATCGCTCGATTGTTCAAGGATGATCCCGATACTATAGTTCTCCAATTCCACATTGCTCATTACACTGTCCCTTGTGATTGTGTGCTAGTCCGGTTAGCACTCGTCGTAACCCATTGGACAAGACCCTAGTGCACAGTCAATAGCTTGGTAGGCTTTGGTTGTTTCAGCTATCAAGAAGCTGGAGTATCGGACTCAGAAGGGGTCCACCTCCTGGAAAGGAACACAGCCGAATCTATCATGTGGCAAATTTACCTAAACAGTTGACGAAGGATGTCAGTGTCTAGCTACATCGACGAGATCACAAAAGTCGGGAACTCCATGGAGGCCTTCCGACTAGCAAGAACAAGATTTGCCCCTCCGGCCCAAGACACTCCCTCTGGCTTGAGGATGTTCGGAGGTCATGGAGAGTCAATGGACATCAGTGCAGTTGGCCACAGTAAGCTGAAATGCTTCAACTGCGGAAAGGAGAGACATCAGGCTAAGTGTGATGGCAGATGGTCCTGCCCCTCACCAAGAAAAGAATGTTCTGAATGCCACTTCCTTGGGGGAGGACATACTCGAAAGTGTTCACGATACATTCTAATATGCTCGATGGAGGATTGGGCAGGATCTCCAGCTGAAAAAGGTGGCCAGAGCCCAACAAACAATCACAGACCATCTCGAATGGTCCAACAAATGAATTATGACAAAATGAAGGCTTTCTTCTACGATATGCAAATCAACGAAATGAAGGCCCAGGGAAAAGAATTCGGGGCTTGAACAAACCAGGTGTTCAAGTTCCAAAAGACAAAAGTAGCACAAGAAGTTTTGGCAAGACATCTGCTGCCATAGGCGTGGAGGTTGCTGAAAAACAAGGAAAGGATGAAAAAGGACAAAGTAGTACAAGTAGTTCCTACAATTGCTATGCTGCTCTTAGTGCAAGGATTAAGGAAGAACAATCAGATAGTGTAAATAGTCCTATTACATCAACCAAAATGTGGTCCCTAGATGGGCTCAGTGCACAGGAATGCATGCTTAATTCCATTTTAACAAATAAAAGAAAAGCTACGACAGAAACTCCAGAACAGATCTGTATAAGATTCTTCAATATCAAAAATGAAGCACTGGTTGACATCAATGTCTGTCCAGTAACCAACAAGGAGAAAAGGACGCCCTGTAAAGCCCTACTTGACAGCAGGGCAAATGGGGTTTTCATTGATCAAAAATGGGTAAAGGAAAAGAAACTACCCATTTTAAAAATTGAAAGACTGCTTCATGTATACAATGTGGACAGCACACAAAACTCAGCCGGAACCATTACCCATAAGGCTGAATTGATAATAGAATACCAAGGACATTGGGAGCGCATAACTGCCGAAGTCACCAATCTAGGGTGCAACAGCCTAATTCTAGGACATATGTGATTGCAAAGGCACAACCCTGAAATTGACTGGAGCAGGGGCACGGTAAAAATGATCAGATGCCCCAAAACCTGCTACCTCCTCTCTGATAGGCCTATGTTTCTATGGACCCTTGAAGAACAGGAGCTGAACAACGCACCTTATGCCTATGCCAAGATAAAGGCATTAGAAAAGAAACAACCAACGGCCGATCTCCCTTTAGAAGAACAAATCCCCAAGGAATACCACGAGTTTTTAGAGGTCTTTTCAAAGAAGGTTTCAGAGCGCCTCCCTTCAAGGAAGCCCTGGGACCACACCATAGACCTTAAAGAAGAGTTTGTTCCCAAAAAGGGGAGAGTCTTCCCACTATTGGTGGAGGAACAAAAGGAAGTGTCACAGTTTGTAGACAAACAGTTATGAAAAGGATACATTCGACCCTCCAAGTTGCCACAAACGTCACCCGTCTTCTTTGTACCAAAGAAGGATGGGAAGAAGCACATGGTACAAGATTACTGTTACCTAAATGAGTGGATGGTAAAGAACAACTACCCCCTACCGCTGATCTTCCAACTAGTAGACAAAGTCAAGAGATCTACATGGTTTACTAAGATTGATCTCTGATGGGGGTACAACAACATAAGGGTCAGGGAAGGTGACGAATGGAAAGGAGCATTCGTTTGCCATTGTGGAAGCTTTGAGCCTATGGTCATGTTCTTCAGGCAGTGCAATTCCCCTGCCATGTTCCAAACCATGATGAATGAGATCTATGCCAGTATGGATGTGTGTGTTGTCATGTACATCAACAACATAATGGTCTTCACGTCAGGAACACATGAAGAGCATGTAGAAACAGTAAGAGAGGTCCTGAAATGCCTCCAAGAAAATGACCTCTTTGCCAAGCCAGAAAAATATTCCTTCTTTGCTAAAGAAGTGGAATTCCTGGGAATGATCATATCCCAAGAAGGGATCAAGATGGAACAAGACAAGGTGAAGGTGATTCTGGAATGGCCCACACCACACAATGTCAAAGGTGTAAGAAGCTTCTTAGGGCTGGTGAACTTCTACCAGAGATTCATACAAGACTTCTCCAAAATAAGCCACCCTCTAAATGACCTGACAAAAAAGAACCAACCATGAGTGTGGTCAAACAAAGAAGCTGCCGCCTTTGAGCACCTAAAACAAAGGTTTACCATGCCGCCAGTCCTTGCCTATCTGGACAATGACCAAAAATTCCGGTTGGAAACTGATGCTTCAGACTTTGCCACAGGTGGCATACTATCAATTGAAAAGGAAGGAAAATGGCACCCAGTGGCCTTCTCCTCTCATACCATGACACCAGAACAGCGAAACTACCCTATCATGGATAAGGAAATGCTGGCGATTATCCTTGCGCTCAAGCAGTGGCGCCACTACCTCAAAGGGGCTAAGTTTCAATTCGAGATCCGGACAGACCATGCAAATCTGCAATACTTCATGGTCAAACAAGATTTAAATCAGAGACAAGCCAGATGGGCCCAATACCTGTCCCAATTCAACTATTTGTTGGTAAAGAAGCCTGGTACCTCTATAGGAAAGGCAGACGCACTCTCTTGCCAAGAAGATCACGCAATCGGGATTGAGCAGGACAACGCACAGGTTCAGATCCTTCCAGCTGAAAGGATTCAAGGGGTCAACATTACATGCATCCATGGTGGTGAGGAGCACATCCTAAAGCATGTAAAGGAGACCCAAAAGGAAAAACCTTCCCACAGGACAATGCTTGATGCTGATGGCCTAGAGTGAAAGGAAGACAAAATCATGGTACCTGATGTTGATACCTTACATCAGGACATCATAACCCAATACCACGACTCACTGGTTGTAGGTCATGCCGGAAATGAAAAAACCCTGGAACATGTACAACAATATTATACATGGCCAGGAATGACCAAACAAATTGAGGAATACACAGTGCGGTGTGACCACTGTGCCAGAATGAAACCCTCAAACAAGGCACCACCGGGCTTACTACAGCCCCTTCCCATACCCCAAGGTCCCTGGGAAGACATTTTAGCCAATTTCATCATGGACTTTCCCACTGTTGGCAGCAAGGACTTCATACTCATGGTGGTAGATCGGTTCTCCAAATCAGTTGAAATCATCCCCACAACAAAAACTGTGATGGCTTTGGGAACAGCCCAACTATACTGAGATAACATCTGGAAGCACCATGGGCTTCCCAAGTCAATTGTATCAGACCACGGCCCGCAATTTACTGCTGAGATAATGAAAGAACTTGCAGGGGTCCTTAAAATAGACCTCAAATTATCAACTGCCTATCACCCTCAAACAGATGGGCAGACCGAGCGCATGAATCGGGAGATCTCAATCTATCTCTGCCTTTTCTGCACAGAGCGACAAGAGGATTGGCCACAGTGGCTCGCCCTGGCCCAATTCACAATCAACAATTGGGTAGCTTCAGCTACCAATAAAATGCCATTCTCCCTTACCCATTCCTACACTCCCTAGATGGGCATTGAACTGAAACAAGGAAAGGTGCCAGCCACCAACACATTTATCACCGACTTTTCCATGGCCTTTGACCAGGCCAAAACATCCATGAAAAAGGCACAGGATGCCATGAAACAGCAAGCTGACAAACAATGATCGGCAGCCCATGGCTACATCACTGGCCAGCAGGTCTGGATTTCCATGTCTAATTTAAGACTCCCTCATGCTTCCAAGAAGCTTATGGAAAGGTGGCTGGGCCCCTATGTTATCACGGACCTAATCGGAGGCAATGCAGTCAAACTCCGATTGCCATCTTCCATGAAAATTCACCTGGTTATTAACATATCACACATCAAACCATATTGGGAGACATTGCCGGGACAACCTCTTGTTGCCCCTGGCCCTCTCGTCATTACAGACAAAGGGGATACCGAATATGAAGTGGAATATTTAGTTGACTCGTGCCTGAAACAAAATCAGGTGGAGTTTCTGGTACATGTTACACTTACCCCAGATAAGGGCAAACATAGATCTAGGGGATTCATAGATGAAGGACTTGAGGGGTCTTCCCTAGAGTTCTACTAGGCAAGAGCTGCCTTGGGGACTTTCCAAGGTGGGACTGCTGCAGACGGCAGCAAGGAGATTCTTACGAGGGGAGCATTCACTCAGAAGTAGAACAAAGACTTAGAGAAATCCAGTTCAGAGGACAGAGAGTGGCTATTCCTAGGTAGGTCTAGCTTGGTTTGTACAGGTGCTCGAAAGGGTTTATATACATAGGGTTTCTGAGCATGGACCATGTGGCACTAATTGGTAGAAAAGGGAAGAAGGCTCAATCAGGAAGGAAGAGTAACGGCAGCAGGTAAGAGGGTACTGTCATAAAAGGGAAAGGGAAGTCCATAGAGGTAGGCATAGTGGGGAGGAAGGGAAGGTAACAATGGAGAGAGGTCATTGTTACAAAAAGGAAAAGGTAGCCCATAGAGAAAGAGAATGAATGAATGAATCATAACAGTACACTGGAAGGGGTACGACAACTCTGACTGAATGTGGGAACCAGAATCTAATCTATCTCATGCCAAAGACACCATAACGGACTTTTACATGTCTCATCCCTCGGCCCCTTGGCATTTACGCATGATGACCAACGCCTTCCTCTCTTTATTTAACCACTATGAACTGATGCCCACCAAACACAACGTCTTCTCTCACCTGGAAGTCAAGCCTTAGATGGGGGGTGGTGTTATGAACGCACTTCTACAAGCCCCTATCGTAACCTTCGCGGACATCTTATCAGCCTTTATCTTATCTTTTTGACTTAAAACATTTCTTTGACAACTATCACATGACTGGTCACGTGACCTGGTCTAGGCCTATGATGTCACTATGACATCATGCCTCATTCCTTTAATCTCCATCTCTTCTCTTCCATTATGCATAGCCTCGCACTGCCTCATTAATCTCCACTATAGTCTAGAATGTTCTAGCCCATACGTGCATGGACCATGTAGTCAATAAGTACAAACACTGTATTAGTATAAGAACCTTGAATCCATTGCCCCAAGAACTCTAGTCAAGTTCTTGTGGGACTTCCTGCTAGATCACTTCCTTATTTTCCTCACAAGTTCGAACGTCGGTAGCCCTAGTCCTGTACAGGATTAGCGGTTGCTTACAACAAGGGTGTAGCCAAAAAAAAAAAGCACAACAATAAAACAACTACATATGGCTATGATGATTCACCACTACCCACCTGCTTTGCATGAACCAACTGAAGCTCCATCTCAAGTTGTTTGATCCACATATTCACCATTTGTAGCTCAAACTCTTGCTTTCAAGCCATCTCAGTAGCATCATGCTCAGTCTTCCAATGCTCATGGTGTTATTGTGCTTCTTTGTCTTGGTAGTGCACATCACAGCAGCTGTTACAATTGAGAACAAACAGGTCTAAATGGTGGACAACAGTGGTAAACAGTACCTGAAATATCCCTAAATTTATTCTAATTTATCTGACACTTGTAACTGCTCTACAAGGCTCAAAGCTCATAGACAATCCTCACTCACTCCTGAGTCACATGACATATCACCTGATGCATCATGTGATTCTTGCCTGGATGCACTCACATGACTAGACCTAGACCATGATATCATGGTGATGTCATACCTCATGCTCGCCTCATGTCATGGCTATGCCACAGTCATAGCCTCATGCCATTTATCTCTGCTGACAGGTACAGCCTTATGCATTGCCTCTACCTCATGCATCATCACATGCCTTGCCTTATGGCTCACCATGCCCTATGCCCTCACCTCATGTACACTGGTATGTACTGCCTTATGGTCATAGATGCTTACTGTACATGTGATTCCATCAGACTCTTACTATATGTAGTATAGTCTCTCTCATACACTGCTTGATCCATGCACACATTCCTAGAGTATATAAGGGCTCCTGTATTCGCCCATCTTCCCTAGTTTAGTCCTCTTGGAGAGCCCCCACTGTCTACACCCCTAGGCTCTAGTGGCATTCCTTTCACAATAGCACTTTGCTCATTTGCATTGTCTCTAGTTGGTTGGTACTAGTCCAGTTAACATTGGTCAGTAACCTAGGACAAGACCCTAGCACAACCACCATTACTTGGTAGGCTTTGGTTGTTTCAGCAGCAGACCTTTTCTTCTCGCTGGGCCCATGAAAGTAATTCACCTGTGAGTAACAGGTCATAAACCCTTGTTGTGATATTGGCAACCTGAGTGGTGGGGATGGGGGCAGATGACATGTGTGAATGCTTGGAAGACATATGACACTTGCTACTGCTGGAAGTTAAAGCCTCCACTTGAGAGGTGTGAGGGGTTGAAATATCCTGTTTTGAAGGTGGACAATCCATACCATCCAATGATGAACCAAAGTAGTCGTATAGTGGACCACTGCTAGACTGAAAGGAAGAGTCAGAATCATTCACATGCGATGACACACAGAATGACAATGGTTTCCCAGGCAGTAGCACATTAGTCTCATCATCAGAGTTGAATGACATGGCCTTAGGGTTTGATGATGCAGGCAATGGCATGATGCATAAGGCACCACCATGAAAAGAAAAAGAAATCAGTGACTGCACATGAGAATGTGATGAATGAGGGTGATTTGAGGATGGTGACCAGTGGTGAAAAGGAGAAGGCACATGCTCAGAGTGAGTGAGCTGGTACAAGAAGGGTAGTGTATGGTCTGAGGAAGGTGGAAGGTAGTTAGATGCAGGCTGGTCATGGCCAAAGGAAGTGGCCCAGGGATGATGCAATGGCCCTGGTGTGTGAGCAGAAGACAGCAGAGATGGCAAGGAGGGAGAGGATTGATGCAGGGGGGGCAGATCATGTGAGATGAACAATGGCTGTGGTGAGGAGGAAGATAGATCATGTGAGGAGGAAGGCAAATGCAGTGAGGAGGGGGGCAGACAAAGTAAAGGTAAAGGCTTCAAATTGCTGAGTAGTTGTGATCAAGATGCTGCATCTGCAAATAGCTCTGTCAAAGCAGAAGGCTCATTGCTGGCATACATATCTTCAAACATGTCAGTATCCATCTGCAAACTAAGGTTGGGTTGTGCACCACCAGCAAAGGAAGATGAAAGCATCATATCTATACCATGAAGGCCCTCACCACCTGGCAAGCAAAACCTACCACCATCTGAGTCTGTCTCACTGGTTGTGTTCCCTAGCTTGAACAGCACAAGAGCCTGACCTTCAAGATCTTGGCCAGCATCTGCATTTGAGGATGTCATGTTATAGCCAGGGTTGATTCTCCACCAACCATGGAGCATTGGCCACCAGGGAAAGGAATGAATGATACCATCTAGACAGTTTAGTTAGAAATAACCTCAAATAACATATTAACACACCAATGATATTAGCCTTTGTTGAATCAAGCTGCAACTCCTCAAAGATCATCCCAGCACCCATTCACCCAAGCAGCTCATTTTGCTTGATATACTTTTTGCAGAGGCTGAAAACTTGTTAGTAGATACTAACAAGTAAAATTGAACTTACTCTTTGATGTGCTGTCATACCTTGTCCTCAAAAAGATCTGGGCAGACTTGTGAGAGATGTCATACTTCAGTGTCATCATCATTTGCAAAAACAGCCTTTGCAGCTTCATAGAGATAAGGGCCCTTGGAGTGACCAGCCACTATCCTTGAACATCCTTCCTCTTGGGTGCCCTGCACAGAGTCAGAGAAGAGCTTGATTCAGGCAGCTTCATTTTCTGTGCACCAGTCAAGAAGGTGAGTTGTACATGCAGCATGTGCTGGGATACCATCCCACTGGATGAGAGGGACCTTGTCCTGACCCTTACTCTTGGGTAGGGGGTGAGAACTGCTACCTGCAGGGCTTGGGAGAGGCACCAAGCTTTAGGAGCAGGTGGGGGGCATTGGCAAGCAACCTGGCGGCTGGGTCAAGGGTTGAGATGAATGAAAGTTTAAATTGGAGCCTAAATGTTACTGCTCACATAGTGCACAGTTACAGTGCTTACAACATGCACTAGTCAGACAACTAGTGCCTACCTTGAGACCCACTATAGTCCATACAAGCCCATATGAGAATAATACAACAAAAACAGTATTACATAAGATGGGCACAAAGAAATCGAGGACGTGTGTAGGACAGATCTGACAGTACCATCCAGTGCTTGTGGGTTCTTTGGGAGAGATAACTGTACTCGTTAGGCTCGGAAGCCTTGCAGTGTAAAGTCACAAGGTATGCAACCTATGGATAGACACAATAGTTCATCAATCGCCTCGTGCTAGAGACAAGACCCACAGGATTTTCCAAGCGTCCAGGGGCACATTGTACGCGTGAGAAGGGCGAAACCGCTAACGAAGACACTTTTCCCAGGTGCTTCCACGACGTGTTCCACCCTCCTGGCACTTCCAGATATGTGCAAAGAACGGGACGGAGCCTCGACTACAGCCCTGGTCGCTTGCTAAAAAGCAGGCCGGGTTTGAGGGCGACCAGAACGGTCTGACCAGTTAGGGGGTTCCGCCGACCGCCGATACCACAATGTCCCACTGCGGTGCCTGTAGCGGTGTTAAACAATGCACGTGTTCCGAGGCACCTTGGGGAGGTCAGATGCGGTTGGCAAGTCTGCTCGGACTCGGTCGAGACCGTATCGCTGGTGTTCCTAGAAAGCCAAGTGGCCAGAAAGTTAGGCTTCGCATCGGATCGCGATACACATGCATGTATGCCAGGATGCATCCTGCAGTATCCTCACCATGCACGATCACGCTCGTTCGACTCTGGCCGTATGGTATGTAAATTGGGTTCAATCCAGCGCACAAGGTTCCGCCAATGCAAAACTTCATCACCGTCGCATGGATCCGTTCCCACGGCTCTCATATGCACAACCGACGTTCGGCAGCTGCACATGAGCACGAAGCTTGGAAGCTTGTAACTTTGACAACTCTATTCGACTGAAATGCGACGCGTCCCTCGACCTGTTCGCCCCTACGCGTCACGTGTCACGCGTCAAGTTGGCCCCCGGCTCCGCAGTCGCCCGCCCCAATCCCCATCATCTTCCCCAACGTGATCGGGTTGCTACACATGAGGCTAATTTGCCCCCGAAGATCGGACGCCCTCATCTCCTCGGATGCTCCCGTCCCACACACCCTACGCGCGGTAGTACATTTGACGACAGTTTCAGGACGACACAACGGAACGACAGAAGCTTGGTAGTCTAATTTGTTGCTTTCAGATCGTGGATCAGACCACCTTCCCGACTTCACCCTTCCAGCGCAGCGAGAACCTTCGATGTACGTATATCGCGTCTTCTCCCGGGGCGTTTAGGATGCACACGACCATCATAGAATGGCAGCGCCGTCGCCGATTGACGGAGCACTCTGACGATGATCAGTGTCTGTCGGGCTGGCCATCGCTTCTGGGCCCCTTGTCTGTTCCGCGGACCAAGTTCTGGTCGACATTGCTTATTGATTGGTACCCTTGACGTGCTCGTGTTCCTAGCAACTGTCAAGTTTCACTTCTCTGTCGCCCCCTGATCGCGTACATACACAGTACCTGGCATTCAGGCCGGCCACAATACTCGAACTTGCGCTTGACATGGATCGCCATGACGTGTTTGAGTGAGTGTGGACTCTATTCCGGCTCTGGCCGTGACTCCCGTTGAAACTTATGTCTGAGCTGTCGCGGACTGGAGTGCCACACCACACCGTCTCTCTTGTGCGTCTCTTTATCCCTTGCACGTTGGCTGAAGCACAGGACTCGTGCGTATGCTTGGCACGGCAGCAGTGCTCCAATGTCACATGCTGTGGCCAGCCCTTCGCAGACTTGCACGCGCTTGTCGATCACTTCGAAGAAGCGCATGTGGTCGTGATTGGCTCGGACGATGACCATGTGTACCCGGGCGAGTTCCGAACCTGATTCGCCACCCTCCTATGTGACGCCGTACGCACACGCCGTCTTTCGATTTGCGGATCCCCGGACACGGCTCTTGATCGAGACTGGGCTGCATCTCTGCGGCATGCACGCTGGCAATTTGATATGGGCTATGGGAAAGGGTAAGGAGTTTATGTCAGGCAGCTGTGCTTGCCTCGTCTTTGTCTGCGCCAAGGGTGGACAATAGCATTGAGGTCCATCCCCTTGTCCACGAATGGGGAAGAGACGGCCTCGTGCGCCCGGAGTGTCGAGAGGACGGGGATCACACAAAGAGTCCAGTGAGTCACGGAGCAGGTTTCTCCCGGCTGATGAACCGAGTTTACTTAACCATGTTACTCATGAGCGCCCCGGCCGTACCAAAGCAGGTTAAATTTGGGACTGGTTTTCCATTCCGTCCCGCTCGCTGACAAGGGACACGTGGGTGTGCTGTGGGGGGGTCTGGTCGTACCTGGATGCGAACGGAACGGGTATCATTTGGAGAAACGAACGTGTAGCGTCCAATGCACGTTGCACTTGGCGAGGCCTTGGGTTCGGGCTGGGTCACGCCGAGTCTCGCTCGGTTCCGTGTGGCGCAAGCGCGATTACATCCTGGAGAAAAAAAGGGGTGGAGTACTGTACCAGCATTACCCCACACGCCGAACGAGATTTGAACGGGCGGTCGCGCCTCAGCTGAGATCCGCAGTGATGGTATGCGGCTTTCCCCACGGCCGAATCTCGCAGCGGCTCGCCGCAGTTGGCCTGAATCAGGGCCAGCGAGTGCGAGTAGCGTCGCTGCATCTGGCGCACACGCTACAAGTGCCGTCTCACCAGTACCTGGACATGCCAGTCGGGAGGAGTCGGACGGAGATTACGTGAGACGGGTGGGATTCACATGACAGACCGCATGGCGAACAAGAGCGGTGGACGAGTGCTGATAATTAAAACAAATAATAATTATGCTTATTCGAGCAATTATCCAGTTTGTTTGCTTACCTGCATGCCAGCTCAGAGTCCCGCTGCCTCGTCCCCAGCGTCTCTCCCCCCGACGACGACACGCCCGTCTCTCTGAGCCGCCCCCCGTCGCGCACGGATCACCCGCTCTCCTCGGTCTCGTCATCCACGAACTCGACGCTTCTTGGACTTCCACTTTTTACCTCGCCTTCTTCCGCTTCGAAAGGATTGATTATATATCCCTCTCTTCGTAATTCCTCCCCTCGCATCCATGCTGGCCACCTTTTCCGTCCCCTTTCTCTCCCTCACCCCAGAGGCGGTCCGGGACCTCCAGGGCCAGGACGCGCTCTACGGCCTCTGGACAGGTGATTGGTGTGCTACGCCGCATGCGCTGATCATATCTCTGACCCGCTGCCTTTATCAGTCTTCACAAAGTGCAAAGAGTCCGTCCAGGATGGCCGCCGCCTCGAAAACATCTCCTGGCGGTTGTGGTACCGCGAGCTCATCCAGACCCATGTCTCCTACCAACTACCCACTCCGGATGCGACGACACCGCCCCCGAAACTCAACCGATCCCGTTCTTCCTACTTCTCCGCGCCCACCCACGACAGGGTCTCGCCCAAACGTGATGGTGCGTGCCCTCTTCCCTAAAACTGCCTAGTGTACTTCCATTTGCCCATCACTCACCCTCTTCTGTTTACCTTTCTTGTAGTCTTGCCGTCTGGACTGCCGTCGCCTTCTGATCAACCATCGCCATCACCGTTGCCACCCCCGGTGTCCATCATTCCCCCGTCAACGCCGGAGCGCCCGCGGCTATCCCCGCATCCCGCCGCCCCGACCCTCGACTCTTTCACCCGTGGCAAATCGACGGTCTGCGTCGGACGCCTCATTGTTGACATGCTACCGAATCAGGTTCCTCTTCCCCAGCGCAAGTCACCCTCTGCCACCACGGCCATGACGGCATCGGCATCCCCTCCGCCGACCGTGCACCCATCCGAGTTCCGTGATCCTGATGTGCCACTCGTCCAACTACCTGCGTCGGTCGACGGG
>JBBPNQ010000748.1:0-12275 GCA_038090975.1 Boletellus pseudochrysenteroides
AGGATTGGCTGCATGTGGTGCTAGTGGAGAGCAGCAATTGCCTAGCAGCAGCTACTTACCTGGATATTGCCAAACTGCATCATCTCCTGTCTTGGGAGATTCAACCAGGTCAGAACACCATGATGATATTCCTGCACTACAAACCCTGCCCACTTCTTCCTCTTCAACAACACCTCCAGATGAATGTTGCTATTCTTCAGAGGCAATTCCAGTTAATGGAGACATGGCCATGGTACACTCAATGGCAGTGCCCCATAGTGCAGGGATATCCTCTTTCAGTCAGCAGATGGCAAGTTTTCCCTCTTCAAATCCCTCCTGTTGAAACTGGAGCACAACACACTGTCAATGATATGCAATACACTGATGAGACCATCACAAAGTCATACAAAGTGGCAGGTTGGGCTTTCCCCTGCCAGACCCTCATTCCATATCAAACCCATTGTGTCCACAGACAAGGGTTTGAGATCTTCCAGTGCAATCTTTTCCTGTTGATGAACTATACCAATGTCTTGTTGGTAAAAGCTAACAATTCTCCCAACATTGTCTTTGGTGATAAATTATGGGATAAGGACAACACTGCATGGGACCTGGCTCCACCAGAGACAATGAGGGCATCATGGCATTATTGAGAAATAGACCAGGCAACATTCAATTTTTTATCTGATCAATTTCATCATTTACATTTTTCTACTGAAAATCCTTCACTTTATAAATGTTCATGTTCTATTCAGAAGTTACTTAAGGAAGTGGCAGGCACTCCCCTTGAAGATGTCATTTACACATCTTTGGCAGGACCTTTCTCCTGAGGAAAGAGACCTGCTGCAGAAGAAGGGGAAAGAAAACAAAAACTTTGCTGCCTTACTTAATCACAGTAGACATATTCTATCTACTCCTCTCCCTTCTACTTGGCTGATTGGTCACTTTGCTTCTCACCCTTACAACTTTCTGATACCTACAGAACAACATTTTATTTCTTTTCTTGACTATAACACCAGGAATTCAATTCCAGAGATTGAACTACCCTACTTAAATTGTAGAGACACTGAAATTGTAGCTCAGAAAGGATTCACTAGTGACTTAACAGTCCCAAATCCTCATTTCTTTCCAATGCTGTACTTGGATTCTTTTTTTGCAGCTAGTTGAGACCCATTACCCACAGGATATATTTTTCAGGCACCTGTGGAGAAATGGAGTAAAGCAGAGTTATCCAGCTCTTGGAAATCAAAAGCTTCTTTGGATCTTACCCACAAACAACAGTGCTTTCATCCCTGGATGCGGAAGCAAAAATATATACCTTCTGGAAGTGGACTTGGGACATCTACTTTCACATTACAAGGATAAACTAGGACAGGACAACCAGAAACAGCAGGACAAATAGGCAATGCACCATTTTCACTTCTTTCACATGTTTATATCGACCTATTTGATGACAATGATTTTGCAGATATTATTCATTTGCTCTAAATGGCTGCCCTCACTACCTCCACTGATTTCAAAGTTGACAACATCATCCTTTCTCATATCCCTTTCCTCAAAGGACCTTCTAATTACTCCATGTGGTCTGTCCATGTTCAATCAACTCTCAAGTCTCTCACCATCCAGGAATTTATCTCGGGCACCATCCTTCATGGTGCTATTTAGCAAACAGACCAAGAAAAATGGATTGTAATCAACAAACACATCTGTGGCATCATCACCAATACTATCAACAATTCCCTTCTCCACCATGTTACATATGATTACATTCAGGTTGGTAATGTAACTCATCCTTCAGTTGCCAAGTCACTTTGGGACAAGATGAATGAACTCTTCAGATTCTGAGGCCTTTCTGGCCAGTTTCATCTTTTCCATCAAGCCTCAAGCTCTGTCATTTGCCTTCATTGTGCAAACAAAGACATTAATGGGATAACTTCCTATTTCAAACAAATGACCCTTGCTGGTCTCAACTTACCAGGCTTGTTCCAAGCTATGTTCCTTCTCTTGTGCCTTCTGCAAGATTTCTTTTCCTTTAGTTCCACCATGGCCCAGACCACATCTCAAACAGACTTTACCATTGATGTCATTACCTGACAGATTCTTTCAGAGATCAATTTCCACAGCACATGACAGCCACTGCATTCCCACATTTCAACTGTGGAAAAAGAGAGTGACATAAGTTGTGCTTCTTTAAATTGCATGACAGTAATTAAATGTGGTCCATCATGCAACAATCAGTGGAAACACCCTCAGGGGCAGAACCTTCATTGACCTGCTTCAAACCCTGGTTATGGCCGAGGCCAACAAGATTTTCAGCAGAGATGCCCTTATTCCCCTGTTCAACAGAAGAACAAGGAACATCATCACAAAGGCTTTGAATTGAGACAAGCAAACAAGGGAAAAGAAAAAGGAAAAGAAAAGGCCCCTCAGGCTAACACTGTTGAGGGAGAAGATTTCATACACAAAGTTATCTCCACAAATATTGAGCTAAATGAAGCAATTGAAACAGTTTGGGAAGAAGCTGATCATCAGCTTAGTACAGCTGCATGGTCTCATTACAATAATGAGCATGTAGAATATGGCAACATGGCTCACTCTGAAGAAATCACTGAAGGCACTGATTTTGATATCTGGCGGCCAGGTACTGTTGATAAAGATACTAAAATGAATACAGGTATGGATATTGCAATAAATTCACCTTCCTTTTGCCCCTGCTCCATCTGATGTCTCTAAAGAAGGAGCTGGACTGTCCATGAGACAAGAGTTACTGCTTATTCAGGAAAAACAACTGGAACCTTTCATTCCAGAACCATCTACTGTTCAAGTTGAATGAGAACATACTCCCTGTAAGCGAGACAAGAAAGGAAAGAAGAAAGAGGCATTTTCTCTTGGCAGACTAGTTTTGGGCACTGTGCACCATACCAATGCACAAGCCATAGATTACTCCTACATAACTCCTGGTCCTCATCAGACAATGCAGGAAGAATACAATTGGGCCCTAGCTATGGATATAGCTATGGAGGGAGTAGATCCAAATGATCTTGTATATGATGATATACACAATGAATATCTTTTGTTTTGTGTCAGAGCAAATATACTCCAGGGTGATTCTTCTAAATCAACTTTCAACCAGTCTCATTGGATGATTGATAGCAGTTGTACTGATCACTTATCACTGTTCATAGATGATTTTATTCATCTTGGTCCACATAAATGGACAGCTTCTATTGCCAGTGGATCTACAGTATCCATGCATGTCCCTGGAACAGTACTACTACAACAGGATGATGCTGATTTTGATGCTCCTGTCTTAACCCTAAAAGAAGTTTGGTTTGCCCCTGACTCAAATCATCACTTTCTCTCTATATCTCAGATGACTTGCCATGGCTTTTGCTGTGAGATTAACAATCGAGGAACCTTTTTCTGGAACAAGAAAGGATGCTTGGTGATATAGGCTACTGCCTTATCACCAGCTAACAATTTCCATTGGTTTCAGTCTAAACAGATTACTCCTATGGTGAAACTTGTTGCCTCTCTTGCAGATGATCATTCTTATCAAATCTGGCATTAACATTTTAATCACACCTCTCCTAATGCTCTTCACCAAGCCTCTCTTCATTTATCAGGTGCTCCCTCCTTATCTCTACCTTCTGATCTTCCTCCCTGTCAGGGTTGTCAGGTGAGTAAGATGCCTGATCACTCTTTTCTGTAAGCAACTGCTAATCCTATACAGGACTAGGGCCACCAATGATAGTACTTGTAGAGGAATGGGACAAGGGATTCCAGTGGGAACTCCCACAAGAACTTGACTGGAGTTCTTTGGGTGATGGGATTCAGGTTTATATAGAATACAGGTATTTGTACATATTTACTACATGGTCTGTGCACATCCAGCCTACAGCATTCTAGATTGTAGCAGAGATTAGTGTGGCTGTGTGGAATGGAAGAGAAGTGATGGAGATCAAAGGAGTGAGATATGATGTCATAGTGACATCATAGGCCTAGACCAGATCATGTGACTGGTCATGTGATCATTCATTGTGAAAAGTGTTAAGTCCAAAAGATAAGATAGGTGAAGATGAGATGTCCATGAGGGTTATGATAGGGGCTTTGAGGTGCATTCATAACACCACCCCCTGTCTAAGACTCAACTTCCAGGAAAGAGAAGATGTCATGCTCAGTGGGCATTGGTTTATAGTGGGAATATAAAGAGGAAAAGTCCATGGTAGTCATACATAGATGCCATGGGGCCAATGGGTAAGAAGCATAGAAGTCCATGATGGCTTCTTGAGATTGTGATAAATTGGATTCCAGTTCCCATATTTGGTTGGAGTTGTTATACCCCATCCAGTGAACCAGGAACTCCACCCTATTGTTACGAACGCACTCTTTAGCCCCTAT
This sequence comes from Boletellus pseudochrysenteroides, assembly GCA_038090975.1. Classification (NCBI taxonomy): domain Eukaryota; kingdom Fungi; phylum Basidiomycota; class Agaricomycetes; order Boletales; family Boletaceae; genus Boletellus; species Boletellus pseudochrysenteroides. Next base: position 4,378 of record JBBPNQ010000748.1, read on the forward strand.
CGTAACCTTCGCAGACACTTCATTTCTGCATCTATCTTATCTTTTAGACTTAGAACTTTTCCTCGACGACTATCACATGACTGTCACGTGACCCAGTCTAGGCCTATGATGTCACTATGACATCACACCTCACTCTTTTAATCTCCATTCCCTTCTCTTCCATTCTAACATAGCCACGCATAGCCTCATTAATCTCTGCTGTAGTCTAGAACGCTCTAGCCTATACGCGCACGGACCATTACCATAACATGTACAAACATCTGTATAGTATATAGCCTTGAATCCCATTGCCCCAAGAATTCCAGTCAAGTTCTTGTGGGAATTCCCCTAGGTCTCCCTTGCCTCCTTTTCCTCACAAGTTTGAACATCAGTGACCCTAGTCCTGTACAGGATCTAGCGGTTGCTTACACTTATTGTGTTTAAGGCACAAGTCTACTAAATAGTCAACTTCAAACTCAGCATCACCTTCGTCTGTGATGACAAGTGACCCAGGGGCAATGAGGGGCTGGCCTGGAAGTGTTTCCTGATAGGGTTTGATGCAAGATATATTAATGACAGGGTGGATCTTCATAGAAGATGGCAACTGGAGTTTGACCATGTTGCACCCAACTAGGTCTGTGATAACATAGAGGCCCAGCCACCATTCTGTAAGCTTCTTGGAAGTGCAGGGAAGTCTTAAATTAGATGTGGAGAGCCAGACCTGCTGGCCAACGGTGAAGTTGTGAGGGGTCAATCATCACTTATCAGCTTGTACTTTCATGGTGTCCTGTGCCTTTTTCATGGATGTTTTGGCCTGGTCAAAGGACAATGAGAAATCAGATGTGAAGTTATTGACCCCCATCTTAAATCTATTTTTGTAAACCAATGGGACCCTTTGACTTTGTCAACCAGTTGGGAGATTAGGGGTAGAGGGTAATTGTTCTTTACCATCCATTCATTGAGGTATTGGTAGTCTTGCACCATTCATTTCTTTCCATTCTTTTTGGGAACAAAGAATACTGGTGATGTTTGGGGTGACTTGGAAGGTCAGATATACCCCTTTCAGAGTTGCCCATCTACAAAATCCAATACTTCCTTCTGTTCTTCCATGGAAAGTGGGAAGATCCTTCCTTTTTTGGGTACAAAGCCTTCTTTGAGGTCAATGGTGTGGTCCCAGGGCCTCCTCAAAGGGAGGTGTTCTGAGACCTTCTTGAGAAGACTTCCAGGAATTCATGGTACTCCTTGGGGATTTGTTTCTCCAGGGAAAGATCTGTGACTTTGTCCTTTTCTAATGCCTTGATCTTGGCATAGGCATAGGGGGCATTACTTAACTCCTGTTCTTCTAATGACCATAGAAACATAGCTCTGTCCAACAGGAGGTAGCATGTTCTTGAGCACCTGGTCATCCTTACCATGCCTTTGACCCAATCTATCTTGGGATTGTGCTTCTGCAGCCATGTGTGTCCCAGGATTAAATCATTATGCCCTAGATTAGTGACTTCTGCCATCACATGCTCCTGGTGTCCCTGACACTCCACTATTAACTCCACTTTGTGGGTAATAGTGCCAGCAGAGTTTTGTGTGCCATCTACATTGTATACATGTAGCAGCCTCTTGATCTTGGTGATGGGTAGTTTTTTGAGTTTTATTCATTCTTGGTTGATGAATACCCTGTTAGTGCCACTATCTAGCAGTGCCTTGCAGGGTATCCTCCTTTCCTTGTTGGTGGCAGCACATATGTTAATGTCTACCAGTACTTTGTTCTTAATATTGAATGACCTTATGCAGATCTGATCTGGAGTTTTTGATGATGCAATACTTTCTTTATTAATCAAAACTGAATTAAGCCTATATTCCCATGCAGCAAACCCATCTAGGAACACAGTTTCGGTATAGATAGCACTACTCTGACTAATTTGTTTTTTCCTAGTAACTTTCACACTTGAAGTAGCAAAATGACTACTAGGACTACTCAATGCTTGTCCTTTTCTAGCAACTTCTATGCTTAAGGCAGCAGAACAACTACTAGAACTTCCTAGGTCCACATTATGTTGTCCTTGTGGAGCCTGATCACCCAGTTCAATCAACCTCCAAATTCTTTTCCCAACTCTCATATCTCATTTGCTTGCATATCATAAAAATAAGCTTTTATCTTGTCAAAGCTCATTCCTTGTACGAGGCAAGAAGGTCCATGATTGCTTGGCAGGCTTGGGTCACTTGTTGTAGCCAGAGATTCTGTTGCCTCCTTCATAGATTGTGCCATAGTATACTTTGAGCACTGTCAAGTATGCCCTCCTCCAAGAAAGTGGCATTCTGGGCATTCTTTTGTAGTGAGGGGCAAGACCACCTGCTGTCTCATTTAGCCTGATGGCCCTCTTTTCCACAATTGAAGCACTTGGGCTTACCATGGCCCACCATGCTGATATCCATAGGTTTCCCTCAGTCTCTGAAGGTCCTTGAGCTGAAAGGGGCATCCTTGGAGGGAGGGGCATATTGGGAACAAGAAAGCTCAAAAGCCTCCATCAAGTTTCTGACTTGCATAATCTTGTCTATGTAATCAGCCACCAAGGACTGACATTCATTGTTTAGGTATATTTGCCACATGATGGGCTCAGCAGTGTTCTGTTCTAAGAGGTGAACCCCTTCTGAATCCAAGACTCTGGCTTCTTGATAGCACATGAGCCAGTGCATGATGAAAGTTTGTACCTTTTTGTCACCTCTCATTAGGCAATGCTTCCAGTCTTTGTTTGGCCAAGTCAGCCTCATTTGCAGTCATGAATCACTCTTTCAGCATGGTCGAGAGCTCTAGCTCATTGGGCCATTCATGGAGTGACTCCCCTAGATATCTTTTAATTTGTACTCAGACCCATTGACCCACATGGTTTTTGTCAGCCTCACCAGATTTTGGGCCAATTCTCGTAAAGACCACAATAGCCTTGTCCTTGTTTGTTTTGTATGCTTCAATGTTTGCATCCATGTAAAGTCACAGGTTGAGCCACCAGGACTCAAATTCTCTGTATGGCCCATCAAATTTCCCTGGGTCAGGGACTCTTTTTACTTTCTTTGAGATGCTGGTGGTGACCACCACTTGGGGTTGCTGTTGGGCCTGCAATGCGGCCAATTGGGATTGTAAAGAATTAATTGTTGTTAACAAGGTGGCGACCCTCTAGACTGGGTAGAGCTGTGGGTGGCTGCTGCATGTGCTGTGTGCTTGTTCCAGCAAACCCAGTAAAGGTTGGGTCAGGGTCTATCCTTGTGTTTGCAGGGGCAAAGCTTTCTTCACTGATTTTCAAGATTGAGCTCAGAGATGGACTAGAGGGATATGTTTCAGACTCTTTCTAGGCCTCTTGCCAGTATAGGTTCTGGCTGTGGTGTTGGTGGTAGGGATGAAAGAGGTCATTGCCTATTTGGGCATGGATCATTGTCAATATATTTGTGCCGGTATGCATATAGTTCTTCTGGTATGGGGGTATTGCTGATGTTATAAAACCTGGCACATAGAAAGTCAAAGAACTTGGGGGGAAGTCCTCTTGTTCTATTTTTATTGGTATTGCATCATTGAGGTCAAATTCTGCAAGTGGAGAAGGTGGAGAGGACTTGCATTTGAAGAAGGGGATCATCTGTTTGTATAGTACTTCACAAGGATTGAGATCACTCCAGCAAAGATCTGATTGGGTCAATAGACCTTTTCTGACTCAGATATGTAAATAGCATATGTGGTTGGCAGGCACAGAACTACTCTTGCACCAACTTGTAAGCATATTACTAACTATGGATAAAGATAAAATGTGCCTCATGTGGACACAGAATGTGTTCTGAAAGAAGATGAATTATTGTATGGGGCAGGAATCAGCCACTTTAATGTCTCTCGAGACAACCCCTTGAGCTAGACCTAAGGTTGTTGCTCCCTCAAGGCTGTAGGGCCTAGGTATACATAAAAGGGTAGTGGAGAGGGTAGGTATCATAATTTCCATTAAGCCTCAGGTCCAGCTATGCTTTCCCTTACCACTGGGAGGTGTGGGCAAAGATAGAGTGAAGAAGAGGGGAGTGTGGTGTCAGTGACAGTAGTTGATGAGCAGTCAAGTTCTATGTAAGCAACCACTAATCCTATACAGGACTAGGACCACCAACAATAGTACTTGTAGAGGAATGGGACAAGAAATTCTTGCAGGAAGTCCTACAAGAACTTGACTGGAGTTCTTGGGGCAATGGGATTTAGGTTTATATAGAATACAGGTATTTGTACATATTTGCTACATGGTCCATGCATGTGCAGCCTACAGCATTCTAGATTGTAGTGGAGATTAGTGTAGCTGTATGAAATGGAAGAGAAGTGATGGAGACTAAAGGAGTGAGGTATGATGTCATAGTGACATCATAGGCCTAGACCAGATCATGTGACTGGTCATGTGATTATTTGTTGTGAAAAGTGTTAAGTCCAAAAGATAAGATAGGGGAAGATAAGATGTCCACAAGGGTTACAATAGGGGCTTTGAGGTGCATTCATAACATTTTCCATCCTCAGATAAGTGGGCTTCTTGCCCTCTTGCTCTGGTTCACACAGGTCTTGTTGGTCCTTTTCCAGTTGAACCATGTTCATATGCATGGTTCATTCTCATATTCATTGACAACTTCTCTGGATATGCTTTATTCTCCTTTTTTGCAGGTCAAGTTGGATTATGCACAGCATTTCTGAAATATGATTACTTGGACCAAGACTTTCACTGGTCACATGCCCACCTCCATATATTTGAACCATGGTGAGGAATACATGGGAAAGGAATTTCAATTGTTCCTCACTTCCCACAGTGTAATGCACCAGACCTCTGTTCTTCACAAACCACAATAGAACAGTCGTGCTGAGACATTTAATAGAACCATATTAGAAAAGGCAGAAGCTATGTGCCATCATGCCTGCCTTCCTAAAGTGTTCTGGCAAGACACTGTAGAGACATCTGTACATTTGTACAATAGACAGCCTATGCATCATCATACATGGAAAATTTCCATAGAATTATTCAATGGGAAGAAACCAGATGCTTCATACTTTTGAGTATTCAAATGTTGAGCATATGTTTTCATTCCTTCTGAATCACAGCTGGACAAATTGTCTCCCAAATCAGAAGAAATAATATTCATAGGATATGAACCTAACACTAAAGGCTGGCAATTCTGGTCACAAGCATGACATTGAGTTGTGATTGAAACTAATGCTATCTTTGATGAAAACTTCTTCCCACACTGTTCCAAGGATCAAGAAGATGGACCTGCCCCAAAAATCTTGACCATCAATTAGGCAAGGATCTTATTGAACCTCATTCACACAGTGACTCTCGATCATAGCCTCTAGAACCTGATTGAGCTATTTATGTCCCTGTACCTCTTCCACATTGGAATGGTCAAATTCACCCATATCAACCAATAGATCCACTGGATACCCTGGAATCATCAGGACCATGATTTCCACCATATTCTCCTCCCAGACAAATGTCACTCTTAGATTTCAGAGACAGTCCTGTTCAATCCAAAAGGACTTTGTTCCCTCCACTAAAACCCAGTGTGAGAAGACAATATCCCAAATCTAGAGAACATCCAGATTTAGATGACATGCATCAGCATAAACAATATCTTGTTTCAAACTCTCCTTCTTCACCATCTCATGATAATGAATGGATGGTACCAGCACCAATACAGGCCAATTGGTTGCCACCCAGACAACATTCTGGAGAATCTTTATCAGAGTTTCACACTTGTCCACATCAATATCATCCCTTACAGGAAGATAGAGCAACCTTTAGACCTCCTGTTGCACAAAGATGCTCTAATTGTGCTCCTCAACCATGAATATTACCTGATAATGCTTATGGTGATAGATCACCAGCACAGATTCTGAGAGATATTGATCAAGGACTCAAAACAATTCAGGAGGAGATAGGATCTCCAAATATGGAGACAGAATCTGAATCTTCAGATCAGGTACCATCTAATGAACAAGATAATTTAGGAGAAATGTATAGTGGCAAGTGGTTATCACATCACTTTGCAGTAGCTGTAGATCATGGAGATTGGACTGTACCAAAACAATACTGAGACATAGCTAAGCTGCTATGAGATCAACAGAAAGTTTAGTATAATGCTACTAAAGAAGAAATGAAGTCTTTACAAGACTGAAAGGTCTGGGACAAAGTAACATTACCCAAAGGTTGTCAACCCATACAAGGGAGATGGGTCTTTGCTATACAATCTGGCAATTGTGTAAAAGCTTGCTTTCTTGCAAAAGGCTTTATACAAATCTTCAAAATAGACTACAAAGAAACTTTCTCTTCTGTTGCAAGGTTTAAAACAGTTCAACTGGTTCTTGCACTAGCAGTGCTTCATGATTGGGAAATCAAAGTACTAGATATCAAAACAGCTTTTCTTTTTGGTGAATTAGATGAAGAAATCTATATGGTGCAACCAGAAGGCTTCATAATACTGGGCCAGGAATCCAAGGTCTGTCAACTTCACAAGCCCACCCAGTCTTAAACAAGCAGCCCTTCAATGGAACAAACTGCTTCACAAGAGCCTTGTAAGCTTTGGCTTCAAGAGATGCATCACAGATTCAGGTGTTTATGTTAAGTTCATTGGCAATGACATTATCATTATTGTTATCTATGTTGACGATGCTCCTTTCATTAATAGTAACAAGGCACTTGTTCTTTCTTACAAGAAACAGTTCATGAAGAAATGGAAATCTCATGATTTAGGCAAAGTCAAAGAATATCTTGGCATGTGGATTGTGAGAAATTGTAAAACCAGAACTTCAATCCTTGATCAAATTAAATACACTTCCAAAGTCATTAAGTGTTTTGGTGAAGAGAATTGCAAAGATACTTCTGTTCCTCTTCCTACTGGATACATTCCACATCCTAATGATGGGAAAGAGAACCCTTCTCTTCAAAGTCATTATCAACCAGTCATTGGATCCTTGCTATATATTATGCTTGGAACCAGACCAGATATTGCATATGCTGTTATAAAAATGTCTCAGTTCTCTTCCAATCCCACTGAAGAACATATGCAGAAGGCCATGCAGATAGTATGCTATCTTTCTCACCCCGAGAATCTCTGCATAAAGTATTCTGCTTTCAGAACTGAATCTGGACTTATTGTCTATTCAGATACTGATTGGGCAGGTGATGTTGATACATCTCACTCAACAATAGGCTATGCTATATTTTTAGCTAACAGAACAGTCTCTTGGCTTTCTAGATGACAGTAACATGTTCTACTCTCATCCACAGAAGCTGAGTATTGTGGAATGACTAAATGTGCCAAACAGTTACAGTAGATCACTAGTCTCTTTAAAGAAATAAAGATCCCACTATCATGCATTCCCATGTGTGTGAATAATCAAGAAGCTATTTTCTTAGTGTTCAATCTTGCACAAGAAGGTCATACAAAGCACATTCACATCCCTAATCATTATATTTGTGAAGCTGTTGAGTTTGGTGAAGTAGAGCTTTTCTATGTCACCACTAACACTCAATTCACAGATATCTTCACCAAAAACTTAGGGAAACTTAAGTTTATTGAAGATAGGAAGATGCTAACACTTACTCCATTCCCAACATGAACAGTGATGAGGAGTGTTGAGAATGTAGATCTTGTTCTGCATTAGCCCCTATTGGATCAGATATTTCTTGGTATTATTTAATCTTATCTGATCCAGACCTTTAGAGACTTTGACTGATACTATTCATGTTAGTAATGTTCTAGACTTAAGATGTCATACTGATGTCATGATTGCACCATCATGATGCCATAGCATGCCATACCTAGAGTTCTATATGCCATTGGCTACTTACTTAGAACTCTTACTTAATCTTCTAGAATGTATCTATCTATGGTCACTTTTGTACATAGATACAAACATTACC
>JBBPNQ010000749.1:0-12253 GCA_038090975.1 Boletellus pseudochrysenteroides
TGATGTTATAGCATGCCATACCTAGAGTTCTATATGCTATTGGTTAGTTATCTAGAACTCTTACTTAGCATTCTAGAATGTTTCTATCTATGGTCACTTTTGTACATAGATACAAACAATACCATTACATATAAAAGATGATCAGTTTAGTGATCATCCAATCTAATAAGTTATCTCTCTATTTGTTCCACCTGAGTCTCTCAGAGATCCAACATCTATCACTTGATCTTTCCATTCTGTTCATCATCCAGGTGAGTATTCCCACCTGAGGTTTATTCCTTTGTCCCTTTGCATTTGGGTTATCTCCCAAAACAGTATTGTTTGTATCTATGTATGAAAGTGACCATAGATAGAAACAATCTAGAAGATTAAGTAAGAGTTCTAAATAACTAACCAATAGCATATAGAACTCTAGGCATGGTGTGCTATGATGTCATGATGGTGCAATCATGATGTCAGTATGACATCATAAGTCTAGAACATTACTAACATGAATAGAGTCAGCCAAAGTCTAGACTAAAGGTCTGGATTGGATAATATAAAATAATACCAAGAAATATCTGATCTGATAGGGGCTAATATAGATGTGATATCTATATTCTCAACAGGCCTAAGTAATGAAAGAGCAAATAAGAGGTTCTACCCAATGGAGTAGAGTCAGCTGAGAGGCCCTTGGCCTGACTGTGCTGTGTGGGCTGAGTAACCTCAGCCTGAGGGTGTCTAGGGGGCCTGGAGGTGGGGGATGGCCTTGGCTCAATGGTCTTGAGGGTGTCAAATGGGTCGAGAGATCTTTGACTGAGAGTGTTGAGTGGGCTGAGAGGTTATGGGCCAAGGGTGTCAAAGGGGCTGAGAGGGGGGAAGGCCTTGGCCTGATGGCATTGAGTGGGCCCTGAGATGGGGGATGGCCTTGAACCAATGGTCTTGAGGGTGTCAAATGGGCCAAGAGGTGGGGGATGGCCTTAGCCCGAGGGAGTTGAGTAGGCTGAGAAGTCTTGGCATGAGGGTATCAAATGGGCCAAATGTTGGGGGATGGCCCCTGCCCAACAGTCTTGCAGGGGCTGAGTGACCTTGGCCTGAGGGTGCCAAGCAAGCTGAGAGGTGGAGGATGGCCCCTGCATGATGGTGTTACACTTGGACCTGGTGGGCTCAAGCATAGACTCAAATCAACAAAGGCAAGTGAAGCTCACTACTCAGAGCAATTCCCAACTACAGGGATGAAGGCGAGGATATTCCCAACTATAGAGATTGAGGCAGAGGCAAAGATATTCCCAACTATAGGGACAAGAACTGGGGACAAGGAGATGCCCAAGGTTGGTATCCTTGCAGCGTCTGAGGGAGGACTGGAGAGGCCCAGACAAGGGAGACGAGGCTAGAGTGGTATTTCAAGTAGAACTAGGTTAAGTTACAACTTAGTGCTACGAGGGTATTTATACTCTAACTGTGGGAAAGTGGTGGAAGGTCATAGAATGTCAAGGAATCAACGGAATGCAATGGCATTGGGAGAAAGCATAATTGTGGTGACTAAAGGGAAGAAAGGTAGGCATAGGGATGCAATGGCATTGGATGGAGGAGTAAACCTGATTACAAACCAAATGGAACGTTATAGAACGTTGGGGAAGGATGAGGAGTAATCAGGGAAAAGAAGGATAAGTCCAAAGTAAGTCGTAAGGAAGAAAATGGTAGGAGTATCAGTGGATCGTAACAGTAGGAGTGGAAGGGTGTGCTGGGGATTCCTTGTTTAAACTGTCATTCTCCATAGTAATGTTTCTCCTCCATTGAAAGTCAGATCAGGCATGACAGGTGCCTGGAAGGGGTGGGTTTATACATCATTCATTTAGAAAGTTGGGACATGATACTCATGTGGGATTTATGTCGGGCATACCACTATTCCATACTAGTGAGTTCCCATTCTTTCTCTGCCTGTCCCATACTTTGCTAACTGCTGCATGTTGTATTATAATGTAACAAAGACAGACCATCTCTGTCTTAGTCAGCCTCTTGAGCTCCTTTGCAAAGTGTTCTTCCAGCTCCTGGTCTTGCTGGTGAAGGAGTCCCTCCATTTTAGAGTGAATTTTTCCCTAGATATGATTCAGTTCTGTTCCGTTGGCATTGAGCTTGCCTTTACTTGGAACTGCTCCCGTGGCCTTGCAACTCAACTGGGCGGCGCACTGGGAAGGTCGCGGATTCTGATGGTTGGGTAGTAGTAGGATATTTAACAGAACCAAGTTAGACAGACCGAGCCTGCAGTTGTGGCGAGACTGGTTAGCTTTTACATGCCAAAACGAAACGCGATCGCATCAGAAAGTATTTCGGCCTTCCCTTTGCACCATCTGCGTCAGTCCATTTTTGTGCTAGACACTAGCGGGACCAATGGCGCATGCGGCGCAGATGGGACAAAAATCCGGGATTCCTAATATCCTCCAGAAATTGAGCCCACGCACGAGTTGGGCAATCTGCAGGTCCTTGGTATATCCTGGTTGTGCTGCACCTGCGCACACCTTGCCAAAAACGAATGCGTTGGTTGCAAAGACGAGATGTCAATGAGAGGTGGGAATCAATTAATCAATCTTGGATTGTTTGAGGAAGTTGATCAGACTACTCTCACCCACGTTCGAAAACCCGACCCAAGCTTTGGGCTGCAGGTTAGTACGCCTTCAAGCGCTGGTGCCATCGCGCAAGACAAATTTGATCTCTGAATATTGGACGCGGCTGAACGGAACGGGAGCGTTGGTGTGTAATACTACGAGCAGAGACACCGCAACCACTGCTGTGCGTTCTTCCTCGGCACAAGATCTGAACCAAGGGTCAAATCGAACGTCGTCGTCAACAAACACACGTACCTATTTTATTCAGGACGAGCACGAGCTTGCCTTTGTTTTCCCGTCTCCGGACCTCCGAGTCCTGGTTCGATGAGTTGACTTCACCACACCTCTGGATCGCGCGCGTCAAGAAGCTTGCATCTTTTTTCGGCTCTAGGAAGAGCAGGGTACGTTTGGTGGAGTTTCGGAAGATACACCGGGAAGTTTACGTGAGATGGTGGAAAGTTGTGTGGTTCCGATGAGCAGCGACTCCCAGCATCCTAGTCGCAACGTACTGTTCCTGCCCGTGTCGCAGTGATAGCTTGGTGATCAAGGGCGACACGGCTACTAAACTCCCGCCGACAGATCTGAGTCATTTTGCACTCTGTCGTCCCACATCTTCGTAACTCCCCTAGGTAACCCTACCATTCAAGTTGGTAGCTATGGGCTGCCCTGCAGAGCTTAGCCTCTAAGCAGACTTGTTAAATATTTTCTACAGTATCTGTACGGTCTTTGTCAGTCTGTCATGAATCAATCTCCGCATACCTTGGATGTTCCAGATTTTGCCAAGCTAGCCCCTGCCAGTCAGCGCCACTTCTGCCACATGCCGCCGGTTGGCAGAGGAGTCTGCCATAGTACTGCCAGCGACATTACATACGGTCGGTGCATCCTATGACCCTGGAGTCTGGGCAGTGACTACTACCAAGTATGGCGAGTTGTGTAATTATGCCGACACTGGCTGTCAGCCTACAACGCCGCTGACAATTCGGCCCTGGACAAGAGCCAGAGGAAGTACTAATGCAAAGTAGGAGGATCGCGAATCATAGCGTTCTGTACCCAAATCCCATTATTTGGCCGCACTTGATACCGAGCATCATGTGTGATCGGACAAGGCGAAAACAAGAGGTCAACTCACGTATATACCGAAAGTGGTGGTGCAAGTGTGGGGACTTCCCGTAACGACGAAATGCGATTACTCCGAAAAGTATACTATCCCCCAGCTTGGCCTGCGTAACCAGCGAGGACGGTATGTAATCTTATTTTCGATAGTCACATCAAACATTGCATAATTTCTCCTCAGCCGTTGTGAGGCCCCTGGGCTGCGGCAGACCTTTTTGTGGTGGCCCTCACACCTGCTGACTGAGTACAACCCCAACAAGAAGACAGTTCTTGAAAACAATGCTCACCTGGGCCCGGATCATATCGGAAGGTTCCGACGAATCGCCATTCCAGATTACAAAGTTACGCCGGAACCTATTCGTCACCGTCTCCTGGCCAGATCAATGGCCCGCCTTCATGTAAGGTAGTCTTTTTTAGATGTATTAACTTATCCCTGAAATGAGGGACCTCGTTCTCACCATGTTTCAAAATACATATAGTCCCTAGGCCTCAACAATGACATGGACTTCAGTTTTTTCGGGTCGAATGTATCCGAGTCAACCTGCGTCGCTTCCAGTGCGAGGTATGTAAACTGAAAGCGGCATTTTTACTGGTCTCGCGGTACTTACCGGAGCTTATATTCAGTGGTTAGTTCTGCGTTCCAAGTCCTTGGCCTCATCTGCACTGCCTGGCGGATATCCTTTCGTCTCGCAATCCATCGTTTCTGGTGGGAGGATGCATGGGCAACCGTAGCGCTGCTCTCGTGCGTAGTTACGTTGGTAGGTGAATGGATGCACTTGTTCACATGTACGTCGATGACTAGCTGTCGTTGCGGTACATGTCGCTTATGACCAACCAACAGATGATTTATCGTCGATCGTTGGATACTGGTTTTACAACCTGGGGTTCACATGTGTCATCAGGTAAGCCCATTATTTCAGCAGCACATTTTGTGGTGGGCCTTGACACGAAGTTGTACTTGACCGATAGAGCGACACATTTGAGCATAATGTTCTCCGTCATACGGATTACCCGCGAGTCTCGACTGCGGAGATTCATGTACCTTACCGCGGGGTTTTGTGGCATCTTTTGGACTGTTATTGTCATAGGAAAAATTTGGCGGTGTGCTTCAGATCCTAGTTGGCACCACTCCTCACCTCCAGCTTGTGCCGCGGGGCCGCAGTTGGAGATTTTCGGGTTTATATGTGAGCGTATTTGCGACGTTTGGATATCCCGGGAGAGAAATGCCAGGGCTGATGAACCTTGCTCGACAGCGAATTTCACGACAGTGGGAATCCTGATCGCTTTACCGCTACGCGTGCTCTGGAGAGTCAAGTTACCGAGGCACCAACGTCGTATGATACTTTGCATCTTTGCCTCCAGTGTCATCCTCCAATTATTGGCTATCTTCCATATCGTTGGTTTTGCCCAGGATGTCAGAATCATCGCGGTTGCTAGTATGGATTTCCAGGTACTTCTTGCGTATTTCGTCACCGCTTTATACTGACGTCGAATGCGCAAGACTGCGTGCTCGATCATCGTGTGTAACCTGCTCGTCGTCGTGACGTACGCTTATCGCTTTTTGTGGCGCGAATGCGCAAGTGCGGAGGCCACCCCGACAATGTCAGAAACGGATCCGGACTCGGATGATTTCACACGACCCGTGTCTGGACCATCTATGCGACGACCCACGACACTAACTACAGTCGAGATTTACTCGTCAGTGCCAATAACACAGCAGTACACCGTCCAGTTCACCGTATAAGGTTGGACAGTCATTAATTGATAATGTGTATGCATAGTCGAGTGTATTTTCTGATTAAAATATATCCTATACCCCTGACATTGGTGCCTTGCCTTTGGCTGGCAATCGTCGACCGAGACAGAATCGAGGAACACGACATTGTACATGATCCTCGATGGCTATGATGGCTGATCTGAAAGTCTCTACGAATAAAGCTAGGCTTACGAAATGCATGGATGAATAGGTATCTTCTGTCTCGTGCGATTCAAGCAAGGATTCATATTCTTCATATCCATCTCGCTGCGACACGGCAGCTTGTCAACAAACCTGCATATCAAGCGGCAGAGTTATACAGAGACACCGAAAATAAAAATTCACACAGTACACACAAACTTATCCCCCGGCCGTGAAATCACTGCAAAGAGCTCTTTCCGGGCGGTATCCCAAGCCGCCTATGCCTCTCGTCATGCTCCCGCACCTTGTCCGTGAGCTGTTGGAACAACGTCGCAGTCGCGGCGTCCTGCGTGACCGGCTCCGATAACTCGGTGAGTTTCTTCATCTTGAGAAGTACCTTTTGGCGTGTGTCATGTGCAGCTTTTTGTTGGGTGACGAGGGCGCGAACGTCTTGGATGTCTGCGTCCGTCATGGGGATCATTGTTGGCGAGCGGCGGATCATTTCTGGGGGTCTTTTTCAAAGGGATGGGTGGTAGAGCTTACATAATGGATTGTGGTCGTGAAATATTAGGTAATGTAGCATGGTCATGATGATGCTCCTCGGACTCGCCATGAAGTTCACGATTCATCCTCATAGTCAGTGTAAGCCTCGCATGCCCTTCCTCAGGTCAAGCGCCGTTATATATGTTTCCAGGTGAACAATTAGGAGCTTCACGTACACCCACCGGATCATCCGAAGTTCTTGTATTATTATCATTGCCTTATCTCTGGTCTGGTCACCTTTATGAAACAGATTTTGATTAACTGATCATAAATAGGGATTCCACACTGTCTGCTTGTAATTCCCGCCCTCTTCTATATTTTTGGGGCCGTTCATAACGGGGCGTAAGATAACATTGCATAACCCACTGCCAGCGTAAGTGAGTGTTTCATACCCCATTCCTGCACAATCGCCAAATAGAAGGACTCTGCGGCTCCATCGTGCACCCTTCTCACCTTTGTGTCGGCCGAACGACGAGTACAACACTCTGGTCACATCACACGATCGAAGAGATGAAATACCACAAACTCTACAGCGGACACAAGCTGTTGGTCGCGAATCGCGGCGAGATAGCAGTGCGGGTCGTACGCACCGCAAAGCGTCTCGGTATACCCACGGTCGCCGTCTACAATGCCTCCGACGCCCTGTCGCCGCACGTATCGCTCGCCGACGAAGCCGTGCTGTTGAAGGAGCCGCCCCGGCGCTCCGCCGCTGGTGACAGTGACGGGCAACCAGAGCTTAAGCTATACCTGTCGCCGTCCGCGATTATCGCTGCGTGCAAGGACAGACATGCGACAATGGTCCACCCAGGATACGGCTTCCTGTCCGAAAACGCAGACTTTGCTCGGGCGGTTGTGGATGCCGGCATAATCTGGCTGGGGCCTCGTTCCGACATCGTTCGTGCCATGGGCTTGAAACACGAAGCGAGGGATTTGGCGGCAAAAGCGAGCCTACCTCTGGTCCCCGGCTCGCAGGGACTCGTGAATACACTGGAGGACGCCCTGAGAATCGCAAGAGCGATTGGGTTCCCAGTAATGCTCAAGGCTACTGCTGGAGGTGGTGGAATGGGTCTTGTCATCTGCGACGATGACACGGAGCTCTCGGTCCGGTTCAGGAACACGAAGGAACGTGCCCAGGTCAGTTGTCTGCAATTTCTCGCCTATGAATGCTGATGTAACCGAGACCATAAGACACTCTTTCGTCACGAAGGCGTTTTTATCGAACGGTATTATCCGTCTGCACGACACATTGAAGTTCAGGTGCAGCCTACGACCGTTGAAAACCTGGATTGTACCACTGATGCTGTTTTCAAGGTCTTTGGAAATGGAATTGGCGACGTGGTTCATATGGGCGAGCGCGAATGTAGTGTCCAACGCAGGCATCAGAAGGTGATCGAGGAGACACCAAGCCCGTTCTTCTCCCGCCATCCAAAGCTCCGCAAAGAGATGTGTGACGGTGCAGTCCGCTTGTGCCGTTCCATCAAGTATTCCTCCGCGGGTAATCATGAAATGTCAGTTCTCAGGGATTGCACGACTCATCGAAGTTCAAGGCACTGTCGAGTTCCTTGTGGACGATGAAACTGGCAATTTCTTCTTCCTTGAAATGAATACCCGCATTCAGGCAGGCTCAGGAATGATCCTTGAAAGTAAGTATGAGACATGACACCGTCTCTTTAGGTCGAACATCCGATAACGGAGGCAATCCATCCCGGTCTCGACCTTGTGGAGCTGATGATCGCGCAAGGAGTCACGGAACGCACAGCAGTCCGAGGCCTAGACTTGGACTGTTCCACGCTTTCGCAAGGTGTATTTGACACGAACTTAAACGATGGTGCCGCGCATGCCATCGAGGTTCGTATCTACAGCGAAAACCCTGCCGACGGATTCAGGCCCTGTGCTGGTGTGCTCCAACAAGTTGACCTTCCCGAACAAGTCTGGCTGCGAATTGACCATTGGGTTTGATTATCCCTCTTTGCCATGTCATTCCATTATATCCTGACATCGTGAAAAGATTTCGACAGGAACCCATGTCACGACTTTCTTTGACCCACTCCTATGCAAGCTCGTGGTGAAGGGCGACACCAGAGAAGAAGCCATACTTCGTCTTCAACAAGCTCTGTCGAATTGCAAGATCCATGGGCCTCCCAACAACATACCATACTTGAGGGCAATTTGCGAGAGTGAGACTTTCAAGCGTGGAAGGGCGACGACGACCTTTCTTGATTCATTCAAGTATTCTCCCAGGTTTGCCTTACTCTTCGTTTGCGCGACCTCAGTCTTCAATACGACAGAATAGGGCTTTGACGGTCGTCTCGGGTGGTATAGAGGCCACCGTCCAAGATCTTCCTGGACGGCGCATCGGACTCGGCATACCCCAAAGTGGGCCTATGGATGTCCAAGCGTTCAAGGCGGCCAACTTGCTCGCTGGGAACCATCCAGAAACCGAAGGCCTTGAAATTGTCACCCTCCCTGGAGTGGGGTGCAAGTTTGTATTCCACGTTCCGTGTGTAGTGGCCGTGACCGGTAGGGCAATTACTGTCAAGATTGATGGAGAACCAGCACCGATGTGGGCTCGTCTCGTTATACCTGCCAAAGGAACGTTGGAGATTGGAGGGGAACCAAGCAATGGTTTTAGAGTGTACCTCGCCGTTCGAGGCGGGTTCCCAGAAGTCCCGCAGTACCTCGGGTCAAAGTCCACTTCGATGGGCTTGGGTGGCTATCAGGTTAGTCTTGGATACTTTCAATCAAAGCACGGCACTCACTTCGTCCACAGGGACGAGCACTAAAACCTGGTGATCAGGTCGCCCTCGGCCATTGTGCGCCATGCCCTTCCGATGCACGGAGTCCCATTCCCTTTGTGTTGCCGACATCCCTTGTTCTCGTCTACCCCAAAGACTGGGCTGTCAATGTCCTCCCTGGTCCGCACGACGACGGCGAATTCCTGACGCCAGAAGGAAACGCCTCTTTCTATTCAACCAAATGGACCATCAGCTCATCCAGCAACCGCATGGGCATTCGGCTGCAAAGCAAGAACGCGATACAGTGGGCGAGGGCAGACGGTGGTGAAGGAGGGTCACACCCGAGCAATATCCTTGATAACGGCTATGCGTTGGGAACCGTCAATCTGAACGGGGATACCCCTGTCATTCTTACACAAGAAGGACCAGATATGGGAGGATACGTCTGTGCCTGCACCGTCACGTCTGGCGACCTGTGGGTGCTTTGACCACTTGGGTTTAGTTCGGGACTATCGCCATGCTGATCCAGGAACGTAGGTGGAAGTTAGGCCAATTGAGCCCTGGAAACACAGTGACGTTCAATCGCGTCTCCTGGGCGGAGGCACAACTAGGCACACGAGCCGCGAGACTATGGGTCGAGGATGTACGACGCGTAATTGCAGGCAACGCTCCACCGACGGGGGCCGCATTCAACTCCGAGAACAAGACGAGTCACTTCAATTCTATCCTTCGCAAGATCAAACCTGGAGCCGGGAATCCAAGACCGACCGTAACATTCCGCCAAGTAGGTGACCTCTTTTTTTGTGTGTTCACGGCGAGAACTCGCGGTTTGATGCGGGTTTTCCAAGGCGGGTGATGCCGCTATTCTTGTCGAGTATGGACAGATGAAGCTCGATTTCAACCTGCGGGCACGTGTCCACGCGCTCGAGACGGAAGCGCGGAAGCGCAAGATAAACGGGATATGGTCCTTTGCGCCGTGCATCAGGTCAACCATGGTAAGGTTCTTCGATGACCATGGACATCGCTCTCATCCTACAGCAAAATCAAACAATCTTTCCAGTGCCATTTCGATCCCGGAATCGTCTCCCAAAATGATGTACTCGATTTCTTGGTCGGGGTGGAGACCACGCTCCCGGATACGATGGTCGATGTCGAGTTCCCTGGGAGGAAGATCGTCTTTCCCATTACCCTCGATGATAGATGGTGCCGCGAGGCGCTTGAAAGGTACATGAGCACGACGCGAAGCAAGGCCGTCTACCTACCTAGCAACATCGACTACCTCGCAAAAAACAACGGCCTCCAGGGCGGCGCAATGGAGGCGCTGGAGAAACTGACAGGATCCAGCTGGGTAAATTAGAGTGACCTGTTCGTGATGTCCCAGGTCGCAATTGACGCATTGTTTCTGGTAGCTCGTGTTTGGCGTCGGATTTTACTTGGCTTGCCCTTTCTTGGTACCGGTCGGTCGAGATGCCGCAATGGTGCTCTTGGCGATGGCGCGAGACTAACACGTTCTTCAGATAGATCCCCGCTGTCGTCTGGTTGGGCAAAAGATGAATCCGTCACGGACGTATACACCGAGCGTAAGTTCCCCGACTGGCCGAGCCTAGCGTTGTCGGCCATTGGGCTAAGATTTATCTGGTCCAGGGAGCCGTCGGAATTGCCGGGCCAGTCGCAGCGATATATCCCGTCATTTCCCCGGGAGGGTACCAACTCTTCGGAAGGACTTTACCAGCATGGCAAACTTGGGGCAGGGGTGCCGACTTCAGCTCAGAGCAACCGTGGCTACTTAGGCCGTTCGATCAGGTATGACCCGTCCATGTTGGTCGGCCAAAGTACCTCTCTAACCCCCATCGATGGACAGGTGTCATTCGTGCCTATCAGCGAAGACCGCTATGTAGAGGTCAGTGGTCGTCGTTTGACGTCCAATGGTGGTTCTCGTTAACGCGCACGACATTCCAGATTGAGCAAGCGTTCAACGCTGGACAATACAGGTTTGAGGTAATCGGTTGAG
Organism: Boletellus pseudochrysenteroides; assembly: GCA_038090975.1. Lineage (NCBI taxonomy): Eukaryota > Fungi > Basidiomycota > Agaricomycetes > Boletales > Boletaceae > Boletellus > Boletellus pseudochrysenteroides. Next base: position 10,885 of record JBBPNQ010000749.1, read on the forward strand.
CCGAGGCACGACGTTGCACGCTATACTAGATCTGACGGCCCGCTAGATCGAGCCGACGGTGTTCTCGATGGCGACCTACACGCGCTTCGTCGAGGCTATCGCTCACGACGTCACCGAGTTCATGGAGAAACGCACAGAGGCTGCCGCCCGCGAGGGAGCGAGGTGAGACAGCGCCATGCGAGCCTCTGTCCCCATGAGAAGTAACCCCTTTTCAGGGAAAACGTGCTCCTTCGCGAATGGTTGGCCCAGAAGGAACTCGAAGCGTCGGGCAGCAATGCAGGTGCGCGATTCGACATAGCATGTCATGAATGCTCGGTGTTGATCGGACGGCAGAGTCGAGCGAGGTCAACGAGACCTGGGACGGCGCATGCATCCTTTCGTCCATGTCTGCTTCTGTCTGGAAGATCAAATGCCAAGTCGGACAAATGATCGAGTCAGCAGATCAAGTGGTGATCATTCTCGAGGCGATGAAAACGGAGATCAACGTTCCCGCCGGGGAAGAGAACGTCGGAAAGGCGGTTAAAGGATTGGGCAAGGGGATTCGGGAAGGTGCGACTGTGCAAGCAGGTGACCCACTGGTGTGGGTGTCCTGAACGCTCGTGGATACCACATAGCTTTTAGGAATGAAGGAGCTTGTCGACAAGATTGGCAGTTCGCTACGATGTTTTATTATGCACTCGTGACCACTTCCCATCTTCCAGACGGAGATCATTCCTGTAGATGTCTACTTTGTCGTCAACGATACAGTCAACCTCCAAATACACTGAGGGGAGCCCTTCTATGGAGTCTTCCAGCGTGAGCGATTGTAGTCCTGTCAGGTGACTAATGCCATCCACGACCAAAGAGAAGTCCTAGAGGGCGGGTCAAGACTGGCACGTAAGACCCTTAATAAATGCAATCTACTTACACAAGGCATATCTCTCGGCAGAAAGGGAACTTTGAGTGTGAGCGAGCGAAGCAGAGGCAAGTTTTTCCACCCAGGATCATCAAACACCATCGGGATGATCACCCGAGGACCGTCGTGTCTTTCAACACCAAGGGTGAGGCACAGTACCTCGACGGATTGGGGTACTTGCGTGAGCATCAGATGCAATTCGTTCATGTAGTTGACTGAGTACCCTGGGTACTCGGGCAAGATGTGGAGTTCCGTGATAGCAGACTGGGGAAACCACTCGAGATCCAAAGGGACGAAATCCACGCTAAGCGTGCGCAAGTACCGCACATCGACAACCATCAAGGGTGGGTCACGCTCCTCGCACCTGATCACCTGGAGGCGAGACACCCGGAGCGTGGGTCCCGCATCCGCGGGTCCTTGCAGAAAGTTGCACCCGTCAAACGTGAGATCTTGGAGCGCTGCGAGGCCCGCCAT
>JBBPNQ010000750.1:0-12250 GCA_038090975.1 Boletellus pseudochrysenteroides
AGGCGCGGGGGCCTTGCCCTCCCCGCCAGACACCGCACTAAATATCATGTCAAACATCTCATCAAACACACTCATCTCGCGCGCAGTGATCGACGCGCGTTGGTGGCGCACGCCCGATGCGCGCTGCACGAGCGGTGGGCGTGGCCCATTGCGCTCCTTGTGGGAGGTGGCGTGGGCGGTCGAGCGCGCAGGGCGTCGTGGCACGGAGGCGGGTGGGGGCTCGATGTCGGAAAAGACGTGGTCCCAGGGTGATTCTGGCGCGGTGAAGATGGAATTTGGGGGACTATTCGTGGGCTGCGAGGTGGAGGTGGAGGCGGTAGTGGCGGTAGTTGTATTAGTAGTAGTAGTGGAACTGGAGGTCGAACGAGCAGGAGGGACGTTCAAGAAAGCAAGCGCCGCCAGACGATGACGGTGCGGTCGATGGCGACAGACGCAGACCCACATCATGAGCGCGAGTGCAAAAGTGCTTTCGATTCGCTGCCAACAGCCGCGCCTGGGAAAAAAACGTCGAATTTGGTCACGTCCTATAATCTCTCTGGCACCATTGTTTCAAGGCGCTATAGCCAAGTGGTTACGGCGACAGATTAGAAATCTGTTCCTCTTTGAGGGCGCAGGTTCGAATCCTGCTGGCGTCGATTCTTTTTTAGAGCTCTTTCATTTTTGATGCTGCCTCTCAAAAGCGGCGTTTCGCCCAGTCTCGCACGCGTAGCTTCTCAGACAGTTTAGATACGTCATATGTACATCCATTCGTCTTTTCCATTACCATTAACCTACCCAAAAACGAGCGTGCAGCGTGTTGTACGAACGAAAAAGACAGCGTAGAAGAAAAAAAAAAAACTAAGGAGCGCGAGAGCGTGTCATGTATTAATAGAACCCAAGCATGGAGCACGAAGAGCGAAACGCGGTATGTACAATGTGATATTAAGCAAGTAAATTCCTCGCAAGAACAAAAAAAAAAAACATAAACAAGCGGTATTTGTCCACGTGAAAGCGAGAACTGAGGGAGGAGGCACGTACAGTAAAACCAAGATGGGAAAATGGGTGTCGTCGACGTGCAAGACAAACGACGTGGAAGTAAAGTAAATAAATAAATAAAAAAAGCATCGACGTAAAGAGCGAACGGCGAGTGGTCCGCCAGGGGAATCGATGTGCAGTGAGGGTGGGATGAGTGTTTGGGATGGGCAAGTGCATGTCGAGTACAACGGTGAGCAAAGATAGTGTGACAGTTCCTCGTGGTTGGTCAAGTGCAAGCAAATCGAGTCGTGCGTCGGTCTGGCCGGCATACACGCAAGTCGAGGCAAATCAAAGTGTCAAAGGGGGAGTTGCGAGGGCGAAGGGAAAGAAAAGTGAGCCTTTGACCGGCAAGGGATGGCCTTTGGGTAGGGTATCCCGGGGCTACTACGTGGGGCCGACGAGGACGCAAACGGGGGGTGGCCCATCTTCATCGCCTGTTCCGAGACTTGGACGTGCGGAGTTTCGGCGGGCTCGGGAGACTCGCGCCCCGCCCATGAACGGGTACGTATTCTGCGTCGGTTTCGCTGCAGTTGAGGTGCAAGAGCAGGTTGTACACAAACATTTGCTCGAATCTGCGCGCCCAATCAGTTTCGACATCGCTCCTCACGCATCGGGGACGAGTAAGAGCACTCACTGCGCGTTCGTAAACACGACCTTCATCGAATCCGAGCTGCATCGCAGCAGATTCGGGGCCATGACCAGCGCCATGTTCGCGGCCGTCATCTTTGTGTTCGCCAATACCTTCTCCTCCAAGAACAGCTGCATAAAGCTGATGATAAAGAGTATGACCCGCCGGTTGATCGTTGGCAGTCGTCGGACGATCGCGATACACGACGTAGGGTCCGAGGCCGCCGTGATACAATCGTTGTACAGCTCTTCAGGCACGAGTGGGTCCAGGAGCTCGCGGAGCCACAGCTTCAGCAGCGATGCCAGCACGTGTGGGTCATCGACGTTCTCGAGCGTGTAGTAGCCCCTGTCGATTCTGATCTTGAGCTCCGCCACAAGATCGCTGTCGCCTGGCACTCGAAAAATGCCTTCGCATTTTGTACCGCCCAGTGCGAGGATGCCGTCTGCAAGGAATGGGAGGATAATCGGTATCTTCTCGTTGGGGTAGTTGCGCTCTTGTAAACGCATCACTGCATCCAGCGATTCTCCGAACGTGGACGGGTTGAACGCTGCATCAGATGCGGTCTCGATCTCAGCCACAGAAGGTGGTTTCCCCCTCGGACCCTTTTTCGATATGGCAGACAGTCGACTCAAGCAGTGCTTCGCCATGACATCCACGCGGCCCTCGGATTGGGATATCCGTTGCAGAATAAAGGAGCGTAGGTACGCCTCGAAGTTTTTCGATGGAGGAAACGCGATCAGTAGTACACAGAGCATCTGCCATCCTTTGAAGACGTTCTCTGGGTTGGGATTGCCACTGAGTTGCTTCATCAACTGGCAGTATATCTCGTCTCGCAACTCTCCGTGCGCGAGGCCTTCTCCCAATAACCATCGCTCTTCCTCGAGGAGGCCCATTGAACCAGTAGGAAGCGAACTCGTTGACCCGTTGTGTACAGGTATACCTGCTGTCTTTTCCCGCTCGCGGTCTCCCATAATGTGTTGGATCACCTTGAAGATTTTGACTGCATCCGTTCTTAGTGAGCGATTCAGTGTGAGGAGAGGAGAGGAGAGGGGACTCTTCTGCCATGTCATCATTTGTGCCACCGGGACTTTACGACGGAATATGAATCCCGTACGGTGCGTCGAAAAGTATTGTCTGGCATAATCTGATTCCACGAATTGCTGAATGTCGGAAGCGAGGTCATGAGGAAGCACAGGATATGTCCTAAGAGACAATCATCAACCGATTCGACCTCGGCGAAACATAGGTATACAGACCCTGATGCAAGCGTTGCTGTGGAATGGTGAATCGAAGCTGGTGGACTTCGCGAAGCCATGACAGGGATAGGTTTGCCGGTCGACCGGTTCTTGAGTGGACTCATGTCCAACGAAGCCTCTACCCAACCTAATTAGGAACACCATATTCGTCAAAGAATCCGACGCACCTTCATTGGGGATGGGACTGCTAATGGTCTTGCCATTCACGGTCGGTGGGGTTGATGTACTCCGTGTCATCCAGAAGGCGCCATGTGTCGAGTGTGAGCTCTTTGCCGGAGATTGAGTGACGTCACGTTTTTCCTTGGACTTTGAACTCGAACTACTCGTACTTGGTCGTGGCTTGCTCTCCGCAGCACCCGGACGAAGTACCATGGGATGACCATGGTCCGACGTGGATCTCCTCTCCGACAACGAGAGCATCTCCACAGCGGCGTTCAGGCTCTGCGGCGCTGGTGTCCTGTACGGCATGTATGAAGAAGACTTGGATCTCGATCGCGATAGCAACCCGTCCTCGGTATCGGTCATTGCACCATTCCTATCACCATTGTGCCGTTGCTTCTCCTCCTTGGGACTCGACTTGCCATTTGGAGAACAGAGTGGTATCGACTTACGAGAAGCGGGGGTAGAAGGCTCTGATGGGTACGGGGATGCTGGAATCGGGGGAAGATCGGTGTGCAGCCCGTTCGACCAATGACGGGTCGACCCGTTTGGTTGTCCATGTTGGTCGTTTGAGAGGGAGCGTCTGACAGTTGGGGGCTGTTGGGATTGTCTCTTGGCAGGACTCGCACTCGTTGTCAGCGAGACCCGGCCGGGCGAGCTACGTGTTGACGAATACGAAGCCCGTGGTTGCAGATCTGTGTCGCCCGATCGCGGTGAGACACGACGGGCATCCCTGTCAACGCCGCCGGTTTGTGCTCGGGCCCTGCGATTGCCTTGGCGGTCGGGGGTGGCGGCCGGGTTGCCAACGGAGGCCTTCTTACGCACGCCGGTCTGGGAGAGACGACGGCCGAGCGCCGTTTGCTAATACACGCGAATGAGCATATGTCGCGAATGAGGACAACGAGGTTGAGTTACTTGGATGACAGTCAGGGGAATGACGAATCCGTCTGGGCGTTCCCAGACGGTCTCCCCTGTTTTAGTTTGATAATAATAAGGTATTCCGCCGCGAGACTCGTCGCTGAGCTCCCACCACTCGCCATGCTCGTTGGGAGGAAGACTGAAAGATGGAAACAGTATAAAACTAGGAAACACAATTTGAAATTTGCACTCACACAAAGGTGCCTACAGGAGGGTCCCAGCTAACCTGACCCGTCGCTGGACATGCGAAGAACGTTGTGCTGGTCTTTAAGAAACGATGGCGCTTGTACTGGTCATTGGCGGCGCGAAAGACGAGCATGAACGCACCTGTGGATCGACCAAAGTGACCCAAAAGTTGGCGCCCCAGGTCGAGCTGTCCGGGTCAAACGGGGGCGCAAATGTTCCCGATGGACGAGGACTTCCCAGTGGCTCGCCATTCACGTTTACTTGCGGTACTACTATCGCAGGCTGGGCGGAGGCGCCGTTGGGTGTCGCTCCGGCTGGCTTGGCCGACGACGGCTCGGGTGGCGTCGCGGACGGAACGGTGGCATTGGAAGAGGGGGCGGTCTGATCGAGGGCCTTATCAGGTTCGGCGGTGGCCATTGGGCGTAGCCTGGCGAGGAAGACGGCGAGCGAAAGGAAGGAGGAGACTTGAATATTTCAGGGTAAAATACAAAGCAAAGATCTCGACGAGCTTAGGGCGGTGGTGTACCGAGCCGGGCTCGACGGAGGGCACGGCGCCAAACTCGACCGTTGAAAATTTGCAGTTTGAAGGCGAGCTCGGGGTGCAGATAGACCAACACCGTTCGAGGGTTCGTTCGTAATCCCATTTGGTAACTCTTCCGTATATCTCTTCGCTTACTCGGTTAGCCTGCCAGTCCTGACCGACAACGCCATCAGATCCCCAGGCCGTTTCTACCACTACCAGCGACGCGGCCCGCATCTGAGACATGGCACTGATTCGCATCGTGTCCCCCGAGCCTTGCCGCCCATCTGGGAGCCCGAGCATGCCCCATCAACCTTGATTGACGCGCTCAAATGAAAAAGGTGCGCGGTTGCCGTGTGTGCTTGCCGGCAGTGACAGGTCCAACTTGAAAGCTTGACAGCTGCGTACCTAACCGCCACTTTTCTTTGCATCTTCCACAAACTTGCTCAGCACCTCTATGTCCGCTCGATCCCCATCCAGCGACTTCTCAACCCGCTCGAATATGCTCGCAAGTCCTCTATAGATGCCGCCCCCCTTTCCACCCACAAATTCCCCAATCTCCTCCATCTCTTCCACCCACCGGTAGGCCTTCGGAACCATCGGCGGCACCGCCTTTACCAACCGGTCGAGTACTCCGGGCTGCGACAGGCTCAGCTCGTTGATCAGTGCTTCAGCAGTTGCTGGTGATGATGCGTGCGCAGCTAAAGCGAGCATCAGATTTCATTCACCGCACTATCCACTTTGCGTTTACCCAGGATCATCGTCGTATACAAACCAATCGTCCCCTTGGAGATTCCCTTGACGTACCGGTCAAATGTCCGCATGTTTACGTCCGATATAGAAGACTACCCACCGCATATGACATTTTGAGCGCACTTGCGTCGCCCACACCTGACCCCTCTACCACCAACGGCGAAACCTTGAGTCCATACTTGGAGAGCGCTGCGAAGGCGTCGAGCACCTTTCTATCCTCGGCTGCAGCCGATGCGTAGAATGTAGGATCGAAACCATCCCTTGGCGGCCCTCCGATGATACCGGCATCTATAAATTGGATTCCAGTACCCGCGAAGATCCTCGCGATCCGTTTCACCGTCTGCGGACTGACAGCATTGCAATCTGCAAACACCAGTGCTTCCGCGCTGGCCTGTCTGCCTCCGTTCCCAGCGGCGTCCCGAATCTTCTCGGCAAACGAGACGGCGTCTCGAGGAGGGAGTATGCTCAGTATCCAGTTTGCTTCGACTACGATATCGCCCAAAGGTGCATCGAGCATCCCTGCCTCCTTGGCGCGTTGACACGTCGCTTCTGTGCGTCCGTCCAAGTTGGTATACACTGTGCAACCGGCCCTGGTGAGTCTCTTGGCCACCGCAGAACCCATTGCCCCAGCTCCGATAACAGCAATCCGAGGAAGGGCTGCAGTATCCATGATGTTGGACGTGGGAGATAAAGGACGGCGACTATAGATAGACCTCAGTCACTCTTGTCATTTGCGTCGGGACCATCCGGTGTCTGCGGTGTGGGCTGTAATCTAGATCGGTGGTGGGCTCGCACGAGGGTAACCTCAAGTAGCATACCCACCCTCCTGAGACCCATAAGGCTTAATCAGGCGGTGCTGATCATACTCTATATCACTAGTGGTGTTTCAGTATTCTTAATCCTGTGAGTGGCTCGGAGTTGTGCACTTCTCCCGCAATAACCTCGGGTGCCAAGCTGTTCTTGGTGAAAATAACCTTAGCGTGTGCGTGTTCCAGGTGGCAAGACAGTGGCAGTTTGGTGGACCAGTGGGTGGCAATGTTGCCTCATTTGGAGAGAAATCTTCAGTAAAGGGCATGCTCCGTCACTGCGGTATACCACCTTCGACGATTCAGCGTCTGATGTCATTCAACGTGTACTGAACACTTACTACAATCATGTACTATGCAGTGATCGGTTCCGAGCCTTCTGGCTTCGAGGGCACCTTGGCTTGTTCTTGTGCACTACTTGATTGAGTCACTTCATTGTACGTATGAACGCCGTCTTCTGGCCGGGATGTTGGAATGGAAGTACGGTTCTTAATGGAATGAACCAAGGTCTTCTAACCAGTCGGATTGCTTCGGAGGGCACCTCAGTTTCCAGATGAGCCATTTCTTGTGAATCTAGTTGGGAGATTAACACGACATGAGACCCGTGAGCAAAAGTCAAGCATTCTGGGATTCGGTTCTGGAGGAAAAGCGAATACCAAGCGTCGATCCTGATTAGTCATTCGGCCCGGTCCGGGTCGGGTCGGGTTCCGCCGGACACTGAGACTGCGGTGAAGTCGAGTTCCACAGGCTGGCGGCCACGCGTTTCTAACAACGTTGAACTCAAATTCAAGTCGTTTCAGGGCACTGGCGCGTATCAAGTCACATCGCCAAAGTTGTCCCTTCTCACCCATGGTTAGCTCTTGTCACTCATTTCTTTCATGAACTACTCTGCAGGTCACAAACCGCGTTTTTCTTGACTCTCACGCAACATACCGAGAAGTCCAGAATCATGATGCGCCGTCTGAGCACCCTGTACTCACAGAGGCACATGTGCTCAAAGTACGTCAATGCTACTCCAATCAGCTCTTTTGTACGACATCGCACAGGTGAGTCTCCACAGCGCGTGCTATCGTTTATTTTGTTTCACTTCGTTCTCATACTGTTCCCGTTTCAAAAGCTCACAAGGCTGCCTCGCCGTTGGCGTTCGTGTTTGATATCGTCCGTGACATTCTCAGGTCTTCTTTGGACCCGAACATGCCGTGGTTTCACTGACGTGCTCCTCTGGCTCAGGATGGCGTCCTCATTCGCGGTGACAACGCCCTTCCCGCCGCAAAACGCGCATTGTCGATCCTGGATGGTAACAACCACCTCGGCATGTATGTTTGTTTTTTCCACTCCACCGTTCTTCGCGCGTTCTGATCGCTTTCCGAAGCAAAATACCCTACCTTTTAGTAAACGATACCTCATGTTTTCCACTTCCCATCAAACTCAATCATCCTTCAGCTAACTAACGGTGGTGGCGTGAGCGAGTCTGCGCGCTGCCACAAACTCAGTCAACAGCTGGGAATCAAAGTGAGATCCGCGGTGCAAGATGCCCTGTGTCGTTCACTGAAAAAAGTTTCACGCAGATCGATCCAGAGCGCGTTATTCAGGCCCATACCGTACTAAAGTCTGTTGTCAACAAGTATGCTGATCTACCGGTGCTAGTACTCGGTGGCAAGGGCGACACGCTGCGTAAGGTTGCCGAAGGGTAATTGCCTGATTCGGTTCTCCGCCACCTGCAGTGCTAACATGAATCTGTGATCTTGAAAATAGTTATGGCTTCCGGCATGTTTACACCACCCTCGATGTACTTGCTTGGAATAAGTCGTAAGTCACTCGCCGTCGTTCGGTTCCCAGCAGCTTTTCAAACGGGTCACAGTGTGTGGCCATTTCACAGTCTGACGGTTGAAGAGCGGGATTCAGTCAAGGTTAGTCCGCTTGCTGGCACTTTCGATCAAAGGTTCAATCAGGCGGCCCATCTGGTGTTCATTTAGATAACTAATTTCTCCAGCACCCGCATCGCCGCTATAATCGTATTTCACGACCCTCGAGACTGGTCCCTTGATATCCAAGTGATGTGCGATGTGATCCAATCAGGCGGCGTGGTTGGCGGTCCTTTGCCAGATCATACGCGAGCGGCGGTTGACCTCGTTTTCTGTAATCCCGATCTTGTATGGAAATCAGATTTTGATAGGCCTCGACTCGGTCAAGGTGCGTTCAAAGAAGCATTCCAAGCTGTATTCAAGGCAAGTGATCTTTACCTGACAATTCTCTTCGAGACAAATGTTTTCACCGTAGTCGCTAAATGGAGTGCCGTATCCGTATACCCAATTTGGAAAACCCACGGAAGCGACTTACAAATTCGCGGAGCAGGTGTTGTGGGGGCAACTAGTGGAAAAATCCTCTGTTGGCTCGGTGTTCGTGACAAACAAGAAACAATTCATTGTTCCTGCCATGTGCTGACAATTGCATAATTTGGCCGACAGGTACATGGTTGGAGGTAGGTTGCGGAGTCCCTGTCACAAAAGCAATCACAACGAATTCATGCTTACGCTTCCGCAGACAATCCAGAATCCGACATTGCAGGGGCGAATGCGGCACGTTGGAAGTCTATTCTGGTCAGGACGGGTGTCTACGACCCTCGTCAGGGCCCGCCAAGCCACGGCCCAACACACGAGGTCGAGGACGTGGAGCAAGCTGTGCAGTGGGCACTTGGGCAGGAGTTTCAGCCGTAAGCGCGAGGCGGCGAAGAAGGCTCAAAACCCTGGCGGAGTGCGGAGGGTCCGGTTGGATGGGATCTAAACGCTGGATGTCGGCATACATGGTAACTTAGACGTAAGGGTAGCCATGTCTGGGGGCGTGTCCATGAGCAATAGTGGACTTATGGTTCAGGAGCCGTCGGACAGCTATTTGATCTCGGGGCTGTCCGGCGTGTCGATCAGCACGCTCCACGATCTGAGCGGCTAGGTTTTGTTTTATTTGTTTTCTGTTGCATTCTCTTAACACGCGGTGTTTAAAGTTGTGGAAACAGACAGGATCTCAGATTGGTCAGCTGACCAGCTCATAAATCAACTCACAAGGGCATGTTGTCGGCGAGCGGCCACGCAGTGATCGCGCCTTGCTGGCTGAGCGGGCTCAACGGTGACACGGCCATAGAAACATGGGATTCTCGGGTAAGAATTTGACCTCAACTTTAAATTCATCTCTGTCGATATAATAATCATGAGATCGGTGTCTGTTATCAATTCCTATTCGGGTAGATTCAATCGCAGAAATCACATTTAGGTTCGTATTATGGCCTCGGTCATTGCAGATGCTATTCACCATCGGAGTTGCAGGGTCCAGAGAGCTTGTCAGTCCCATGTATAAAGCGTTTCCAGCCTAAATATGTCCACCGATTGACCTTCGAGTGCTCAACGCTCCCTCCTCCTTCCCGACATGGCCTCTGGGTCCACCTCTTCCCGTCATCGCGTGGATCCCACTGCTTCCTCTGTTACAGTACCGCAAGGTCGGGCTGTTATTGAGTACAGAAAAGACGGTGCGGTGTCCAAGATGCGCTCGCACAAAGGGAATATACCCGTCCTTCCCCAAACGAAACTCTGCCCCCATTGTCCCGCCAAATTCACCCGTACGACACATCTCAATCGCCACTTGCGTACCCGTAAGTCTCGTCCCCCGTGCACAGAGACGACCCTCACCGCATGACCCAACAGACACTGGAGACAGGTCGCATCGGTGTGATGTAAGCATCCGGAAAAATATTTCTTCCTGCATGTGAAGGATTGAACCCTAACAGACCTGTGATGCTCAGTTCACACGCAGCGATTTGTTGACCCGACATAAGAAAACATGTGGTGATTCGTAGGTGTCCTCGTATTCTTTTTCCGGTTATCTCCCTCGCCCCCTTTCCCCCTCCCGTGAGCCCGTTCCCGCTACTCGATCTCACTCCGTGATTCTAGGTCCCATGCCAACCGCACGAGGCGACGGTCTTGCCAGGCTTGTGCCGACTCGAAAGTGAAGTGTGATTTGCAGCGGCCATGCAGCAAATGCCAGGCACGTGGGAAAGAATGCGTGTTTGTCATTCGGCCCTCTAGGTCGTCCGGAATGGGTATAGTGCCAACATTGACTTCCACGACCACGGCTGAGCGAAGCTCGGATGCTGAAGATCCGGTACCGCTGCTGATCGCTACGCCACCTCACTCTTCTTCGTCGCCGTCTCCGAAGCCATACGTTCCCGCGGATCATGTGCCAATCGATCAGCAGCAGCAGGCCGAGGGTGACTGCCACTGGGTGGCCGCACCGTCCGGTGCAAGCCCGGACGCCGTGTCGGCACACTCTTCATCAGACTGTTTCTGTTCGGGCTCAGCGAGCGACACGGGATCACCAGGTGCTGTCCCGTCTCAGAGTTCGTTTTCGACACTCTTTCCGGGGGATCTTCTCGACCCATATATCGTATACCCAAGCTATAATCACACGTCCGTTTCTCCTGACCATACACATTCGCCCAACGACCCTGCCATTCCCTCCCCTATTTCCGCCGTAGATGATCCGACCTCGTTTACCGCTCAAGGCGTCGAAGCTCAACATCCATTCCATGCTTCTCCCGGAGAATCCGTATATTATGCACCATCGTCTGCGCAACAAGTACAAGACGTAATTTCCAAGGAACAACATGTCCATTTTCAACGTCAACGATATGCACAGGATCACTTTATGCCCTCGTTTTCTGCACCGATCCACAATAATTTCAAACAACAGAATTTGACCGAGGAACCACATCATTGTCAGTCGCTTCCCCCGATTTCTTGTCGCCCATATTTCTCTTTTTGAAAATCGTACCTGATCCGCTTGGCTGTCAGATGTCTTTGATGCGTCACCTGCTCACGGCCGAAGCCGTGTCAGAGCCGCTGGCCCATATCAGGTATATGGAAGTACGAGGCGTGCATTACGGGAGGGTCACTTTGGTAGTCCATTTCACCTCACGTTCGCAGAGGCTCTCGACGGAGATTATTACGGACGACATGGTAAGGCCAGGGTATCGTCCGATTTATGCGCCCTTTGACCCACCTAATTTTTTCCTAGGCGAGAAGGCCGCTCGGATGAGCGGGAGCGTCACAGTCGTCCCCAGCCACCACTGGCCTGCGGTGCCTCTGGAGAGCGACGCATTGGATGCGCTACCGAGGTTTGGTGCGCCGCAATTCGATCGTTTGCGCTCGTACGGATGGGGCTGATCGTACGGTGAGCAGGCCTGGATGACCAGCGATACCGAGCGACGTATGCGGAATGTGCTGTCGACGCGCTTCAGTGGAGTGGCGCGCACGCTGGCATGGCGCGACGTCAAGCGATAGACTCTGCGTGAATACCCCAAAACACCTCGTCTGCCTTGCTGTGTTTGGTTTCCTTTTCGTTTCTTTCTTCATTTCACTTCAATTGTTTTTGTTTTGGTCACGGCTGTAGCACAAGAAACTACCGTAATATCCATGGGCGAATGTCGACATACCAAATAGAATTTGTCATGTTTTGCGTGTCGTGGTGTTGGCCTGTTCACTTGCCGTTGACTTACCTAGGACATTCCATGCGCCCGAAACGCCGTACTAGGGAAATTCACGCCTACCCACGGTTCTATGGACGTACAGGCGTGACATGATGTGCTGCACCATTTGAGAGTTGGGAGGACGGACTTGCCCGCGTGTCCAGGGGAAAACAAGAGCCGGGAGACAGGAGGCTTGTTCAGTTCACAACGAGTCCTTTTATACGTGCGACTGTCAGTGGAATACTATTGCTCGGAGGCATGGGTGGATGGTTGACTCTATGATCCGGGCGGTGTTGGCCGGACGTTTTACACCATGGAAGACGTTTGTGGGTGGGTCGATGGCTCCACAGCCTGCGGCTTTCCTACACTTGCTGCTCGACCAGAGCAACGGACGGTGTCTCTTCAGGTTCTCCCGCGAGCCGACGAGTCGGCTTCCTTCCTCTTTCGGACACACGGCCGGTGGCGGGACCGCGGGGGACGCCAGCTTGCAGCCCA